>JAHZNE010006095.1:0-19281 GCA_027744055.1 Callyntrura sp. NNG-2020
CTATTGTTTCAAGTTGCCCCGTTTAATGCTTGCAGGTACCCCTGTCCACTGGACAGTGGACAATGGACAGGGGTGGAAATTAGTGGATAGACGGGCCACTGGATAGCGGATAGTATCCACCTGTCCACTGTCCATTGATACCCTGAGTATATACCACTGCACCGTTTTGTAAAGTTTGATTTCGATAGATTGGCTAGCAGAGGTAAAACATTGTAATAAACTACAGTGTATCTTTCCCTACGGCAGTTACAACGGTTTATTCCGAGTTTTAAATATTTTCACTTCAGTTTTAGTTATAACTGAACTACAACCGAACAGAAAAGTTTAAATTGAACAGAATTTTTTGGTGCTCTAGCAGAACAATTATTAAATTTTATATTTCAAAAATACAAGAATACATGGTTTTGTATGGTATGACTACGAGCATTACAATTAAAAGAAAGAAATGAAATTTTACTTATTTATAAACTTTTAAGAAAAATTGTCTTTTTACTAATTCATGCATTTTCAAACATTGAGGTATATTCACAATGCACAGTACATACATCCAGGACCGGTGTAAAATTCAGGCTATTCTGTTTGTAATGCTATATTCTCATCTAATGGAAGCTATTTCATTTCAAACCCTTTTTTTCATTTTTAGCTTGACTTCTTCAATGTTATAGCTATGGAGAAAGCAAATTTTAAGCATTTTCAGTCACTGATACAATTTTACGGGTTTTTAATTCAACAGCCAACTAAAAGGTCGTCTCCAAGTCAAACAGAATTAACTGTTCCACACAGTTCAGTTCTACTGCGCCTAATATACAAAGAAAAAATTATGCTCTCGCCCTGTGGGCTATATAACAGCAGTTAATCTTTCGTACATTTTATGAAAGGGTCAAACGTTGTCTCAGAAAGTGAAAACTGTGTAAAAATAGTCATATAATTTCACATAACAGTATATAAATTAATTATTCCGCTGAAATTTCCACAAAATGCTCAGTGACAGGTTATACGTGCGTATCGATTTCTACACCAGCTTTCTCCGCCATATTGGGATAATTCCAGCAGATTGGTGCTCCAAAACTCGAACATTAATTCCTTCTTCTCAGTTACTCAAAAAGACGCGATTCAATTTTTGTGTCGTTGTCATCTGGTATTTATTTACTGTTTGTCAACTAGTTCGATTTCAAGTCATCAAAAACTACAACAGCTTCAACATTGTCATGATGTACAGCTTGGCTATTTTCATTGGTCTTGAATGCTTGGCCATCCTGACTTTTAAATATGAAGAGAGCATTAAACTGTTCAATGCTGTGCTGTCCTACTCTCGACACATCAACAGTAAGATTCCCGTCATTATTAAAGCTATCAATAAAATATAACAATGAGACATGCAATTTTCTCCTTTCTACCTTTTCAGGGGAATACATTCCCAGTTTCGATCCGAATAATAGCAAGCTTTCTCTGTTCATTGAAGTTTTCTTCAGCAGTCTGTTGTTGCTCGGTGCGATAATGATTCCTCTAAGTTGGCTTTTGGTACTGAAATTCCCGAAGAAACCCTATTTAATGGGAAGCCTTCTTCCGGATGAGGGAACGCCTCTCTATATTAAGATATTGGTCTGCTATATTGTACCGTGCTATTCATTAACGGTTATTTACATAAACTTAGGTGTCTTCGGAGCAGGTATTCTTATATACGGGGTAATCATTGTGCCCTTCATTTGTCTCGAGTTCCGTCTGGGACGTCGTAGTTCCCGGTACTACGCTTGTCCTCAACTTCGACGGCCCCCGATGATATGTCATGCGTGGAGAACGGTACAGGTATTGCAGGGAAACATTAATGGTGCGCTGAGTTTCCTACTAGTGCCAACGCAAACTGTTATTGGGAAGCTCATAGTGGTATGTTCCTTTATGTTGGTGCAACATCGACATGAAATGGAAGCTTCCACAATCATCATGTTGGCTGTGTGGATATTGGGCACCGGGGGCGCTTGGTCAATGCTACTAGTATTAGGAGGTTACCTGCACTTGTATGGGAAGAAAATTTTGGATTCGTGGAAATATCATGAGTGGAAGGGAATATCAAGCATCGAGAAAAAAGCAACAAAGAAATTTGTGAAATCGTGCTTACCTTTGGTGATACAATACGGTAAGACTTATACGGTCAGGAGGTCATCTGTGCTGAAATTTTTTCGCGGGCTTACGGTAAGCTTCTTCAGGGCCCTGAAAACTTTAGGTAAAAAACGCTAACATGCATATGGGACAAAATATAATGCGAAAATTATTATAAATTAGCATTAGATAAATTTACGTGACACACATGAAGTAATTTCTTACGGTTAAAGCGGGGGAAAATCCGTTACAATAAAAGCTGATAAATATAAATTGTACACTTTGTGTGGCTGATTTAACTCTGTTATTAGGTAGCGATGGCTCACTCAAAACTGTTGTTAAGTTTGAGGCGGGTCTTTTCCAATTGATGTGATATGTCATTTTCTAGAAGCACCGGTTCTGTTAAAATATACGTAATGAAATAAATTAAGTGCTTGAATGGGCTGATCTCATAAAAGCGAATATAAAAAAACATTTTGCATGAAACTACCTCAAATTATTGCAAACGAGTATAAACATTTACGTTATACAGAAAAGAAGCGTAACATTCTTCATAGACTGTGCATCAGGGGGACGAATGGGGAGGCAATCATCAATCTCAGGGAAATATGTATCTCCTGTCCCCCCCGGAGGCGAAGTGTATGACATTCCTTATTTCCTTGCTTTAATGAAGATATTTTTAAGCAATTACATTTCTTTATATTTGTAGCATGTTATTCACCGTCTGCATATATGAAGCTCTTTACGAGAAGAGCATATTTGATCCCAAATGCGAGGACGATTGAACGTTTAACAAAAAAATAGAATTTCCATTTGAAGCGGATTAAAAATCTAATTATATGTATGTGCGTAACTTGTAAAGCTGTAATTAAGAGCTAAGTATTAAAATGTATTTCTCGTTTCGTTTTTCGTAGCTTCACACTCTCTTATACACAAACTTTACAATGATATAGACAAAATGTATTGAACAATGACGAATTTATACATCTATCATGGGAAAGTACTCCAGTATGCGTACCTTTACAGGTAGGCTATTTTGGAATAGTTGTTACGAGGTTACTGTGAGGCTTATTAAGTAATCTTTTATGTTGGGAGTCTGAGGCTCAGTACTCCATGCCACAAATATTACAATCACTACGACGGACAATAAAATATGCAATGAAACACATATTTAGTAATAAAACACTGAATATGAGTGAAAAATGGTTGAAAGTTGTCAACTTTCATCTACCGTTCTTTCCCTTAATATCGACTTCAACTGGAATATTAGTTTGAAGTTCTTCAATGGTTACACAATGCGCAATAACATTTCATACAGTGTGATTGGAGTCTGACATTTCTACCTCTATCGATGATGAAACTCGGAAATAAACATAAGAATTTATTATAGGGAAGTCATTGTTTATTATTACAACTTGCTATTAGACAATTGCAGTTACAGTTTTCACAGTCTCTATTTCACTAACTTTTGTCTTCCTTTGTTTTCTTCTGTAAATTAACCTGGTTTGTCTTCTTTTGTAATGAAGTGTGCATTTACCAAGTAGTGTTCCCATTTAGAAATAGTTATTACGGACCTTTTAAATTATTGTTTTTCAATATTTTTCTAACCTTATTTATAGGTTAGTAGACCTTAGGGTTTTGTTTATATTGGAATCTTTTTCCGTATTCATTCTAAGGGTATAATCTCTTTGCTATACCCAGAAAATAAAAATGGTCCGTCCCTCCGTCTGTTCCCAAAATATCCCGAAAACGATTGACAATGAACACATTATCGTCTAACATTCAGTTGAGTGTCTACATAAGTACCTGGATGGGGAAGGGTTTATTACAAAATCTCAAGTTGAGATTCTCAACCGTATGCGTACATGCTATGCAATTTCTTTACGAAGACAAATGCAACATAAACCCACCAACCTTAACTTATGGTTTGAGTACTACTATTTAATTGCTTTCTAATAGCTTACTTTTTATGAGCTTACTTGATCGTTCATTGTCAACGCTACGCAGTCTAAATGTATATAGCTTTTTAAAATGACTCTTTTCATTCAAAATGTCACAAAACTACCAGTAACTACCACTTTCTGCTACGCTGTTAATAGAGCAGACAATATTACATTTATATGTTTTAAATTATAACTGCAAATATATGCTGAACTGGCGTAACAACAGCCATCTATTTTAAGGTATTTACTTGTGTAAGCATGCCACAAGTAAAGTAAGTATAGTATGATTAAATTCAGATTATCATCTCTCATCAATGATACTTAAATCCAGCATTTACCCGATACATGAAACATCAGCTATTTCATACGCGCGGCCACAAACGACAATAAGTAAAGGTAAAATGTTAAATATTTAAAAAGTGACTGTCGCCAACATGCTAAAATGCAGAAAGAGTCAATTGCAGCCATCTGCCTAACTTTAACTCGGGTGACAACTGGCAACTCGCCGACGGCACCACAAAGGTACTACGAGGAAATTTTTGAGGGGACGTCAGCACAAAGCTCTTTTCTTACTGAACAATGCATGTAATTCCTAATTCGTTTCAGAAATTTCGACAAACCTTGACATTTATATCACGACGGTACACGTATTCCGTGAATAAAGCTATTTGTGCCTAAGAAGAAAGAATAATACTGGAGTCACAAGGATAGAAGAAACTTGTTTCACAAAATTGTCGGGTTATTTTTATACATTTTTTTATTAACAATAAGCACACATGCATATCAAGATTACGTACAACTGACTGAGTCGGTAATTTACATGCAAACAACTGACAGAAGCAGTTTTCAGTTGCATTTTTGACAGCCTCTTGATCACACCGTTTTATTTTTTGGTGAAGCTAAGCACAAGTTTGTTAAATTAGGACCAAGGGGAAAATGAGACAATTGTTGGGTAGAGTGGGGTGGTTGGGGATGCTGTGTATTGGCATCTGTTTTTTCCACTCCGCAATTCTTTATTGTGAGGCTGATGGCCAATTTTACCAGTATCCTAATTATAAAGGCGGTTTAAAATACCCCAAGAACATGGATCAAACGAACCCAAATGAGAAAACGGTTGAAGGTAATTCGGAATAGTTGCAATTTAAAAACGTTTACAGACAAATACTATTTTGGTTTAAATGTTTACTATGAAGTCTTTTGTGTTTTATAGATGCTAACTACTGGCGAACCGTAGCTGTCTCGGATCTTGTTCAAAAACTGAAACAATATCCAAATATTGGACGCGCAAAGAATATCATCTTTTTTATGGGTGGTGGCACGTAAGCTGAAGGATATAACCTTAAAAAAGTAAAATTGTTGGTATATTAAATATTTGGCATATAAAATGATAAAATTGTTTCATTTATAGAGATGCCCAGACTCACACAGCCGCTCGTATCCTGAAAGGTCAGGAGGTAGATCACGTTCAGTTTGGAGAGGAGGCAAAACTTTATTTGGGAACGTTTCCGTACACTGGGTTTTCTAAAGTATGCTTACATCTTACATATATCAAAAATGCTGTTCAATTTAAGGAAGTTTTAACATTTTAAAAACATTTTTGTCGTTGCCAGACATATTGTGTAGACGCACAAGTTGCGGATGCTGCTTGTGCTGCCACCGCTATGCTGTGTGGAATTAAGTGCAATTCCGGTACCTTTGGTGTAACCTCTGACGTTAAGCGGGGCAACTGCACAGCCTCAAAACTCCCCCAGAATCAAGTATCATGTATTATGGAATGGGCCCAGGCAGCAGGAAAATCTACTGGATTTGTGACCACCACTAATGTCACTGACGGCAGCGTTGGTCCGCTGTATGCCAGTACGGCAGAACGACTCTGGGAGACTGACACCGCCATGAGGAACATGGGTGCTGATCCAGACGCTTGTGACGATATTGCAAAACAGATGGTGACGCGAGAGGTGGCTAACACCATAAACGTCATTATGGGGGGTGGCAGGGCCAAGTTTCTGCCGAACACCGTGGTAGATAGTGAAGGCGTTCGAGGTGAGCGAGAAGATGATCTAAACTTGGTAAAAATGTGGAAAGCCGCCCACATTGGAAAGCGGGCCAAGTATGTAGAATCGGTCACAGAGCTTGCTGCTGTCGATACCCAACGGACAGAATATCTTTTGGGACTGTACTCTCCTACCGACATTGCTTATTTGGACCAGATCGAGGAAACTGGGGATCCAAGACTGTACGAAATGACAAAGAAGGCGATAGAGATGTTGAAAAAGAACACGAACGGCTTTTTCCTTTTCGTTGAAGGTGGTCGGGTAGATCACGCCCATCATCAAAATTGGTTTTTACGTGCCCTCTGGGAAATGATCGAGTTCGACCGGGCCGTTCAAGTTGGAGACCAGATGTTGTATGACGGCGATACTCTTGTTCTTTATGCAAGCGACCACGCGCATGTAATGAGCTTCTCCGGATACGCTCCTCGGGGATCAAAAATGACTGGATTTGGTGGTATGGGTTTGGACAAAATGCCGTACTCTATCTTGAACTACAATGAGGGACCCGGTTGGATGCCATTTACGAACAATATGCGACACAACATTAGCAATGATCCTGTAGACAGCTTCACCTACAGGGAAGTTCCGCTGGTACCCTTGGTCCAAGCTCCACACAGCGGGGAAGATGGACCAATCTTTGCCAAAGGACCGTTTGCTCATTTAATTACCGGGGTTCACGAGCAAAATTTCCTTGCTTATGTAATGGGTTACGCTGCCTGTATTGGACCAGGTCCCACATACTGTAAAGCAGGAGGGGGATACACATACCTGTCGGAAGCGTCTCAAATGCATTCAAATTCCAAAGAGCACAGACAAAGTAATACTATGTACTACAATTAATAACATTTACCATGTTCAACTGTGTAATGGCATCTCTCCTGGTTGATTAAACAAAATATTTTATGGAGCAATAAAATTCATTCATTTAACTTTATCTTAGCTTACAGCTTTCTGAACGAAGATAAATTCTAAATGTACGCCTATAAATGAAACGTAAAGAATAAATGTAATAAAATGTTCTTTTAAACTTCAATAAAATTTGCAGTTTTAATTAAGAAACAATTTTTCTAAATACAATAATACGATAATTTAACATCTAATTTAGCAATATTTCCAATTCTTCCCATAATTTGGCCTACAAATCACTGGACATTTTGTCAAGTTCTGTTTAGGTATTTCCAGACCTGTGTTTCCAACAAAGTCGTTTAGTGTATTTTTCCTCTGCACAGGAAATGGTCGTACCAGCGTGTGTCTGGCATTTTCGACACAGTGGTAGCTATCGTACGCGACAACGTCCATGGGATGCTTGAGGTAAATAGCTTGACGCAATACTTCGTCATCAAATCCGGAATTTTCACTCATATTAACATCGATAGCCATGTCGTTGTATAAAATAGACTTCCGGAGTCGCTTGGCATGCTGTCGACTAGCGAAGTAGAAATTATGGGCACCCCAAAGTCCACTTAAAATGGTCTTATTGTGCAGCAATTCATGGTCCCTCATCAACTGGATCGGTTTTTGTTCGGGTAGAGCTAGCCAGTCTTGAACTGCAGCAGCGTCCCGCAACGTCAGGAGAGAGTTTAAATTTCGCGAAAGAAAAACATCCACTGTGTCATCCCCCAGAGGAAGGACTCTCCAAAGAGTATAAAACACGTTCGATAAGTCCCCTAAAATCGAATATACAGTCAAACATGCTGCATCTAGTCCAAGAAGTTGTGTGTACGGAATCTTAAGGTGTAAGGTCCATTATATCATGGAAATATATCCATGTATGATGTTTGTCTTAAAACTTACCCAAACACGGCGTATCCTGAACCTTGCACCAAAACAGGTCCGTATTTCTACAAACCAAGTCACAATATCCATCCTCCACTACCGAAAGATTTGTGTAAACTCTCATGGTGTAACCGGGGTAATGAGTCCTCATTGCACGTAAATTATTGAGTATTCGTCCTCGAAAATTATCTGACGTTTCCTCATCATTTCCAAGGTAGGGCAAGGAATAGGATATAATTTTCTGTTCCAGATGATAGTATGTTCCTTCATCACTGCAGGAAGAGTTGAGTCGGATTCTAACAAAACAGAAAAAAATAGCATTTTTTCTTCATTTACATTTAAAATTTCTAAACGTCAAAAAAATTAAACGTTTAAAAAATCTACAAAAAGTAACACTTTCAAGTACTTTTATTACCTTTCATGAATCGATGGGCTGTAGAAATAGCGTCGGAAGCATTTACAATCCGGAATCCATTGCGGTCTATTTGTAAACACCATCCCGTTCGGAGACATCCGAGCACTTCCAGAATGACCAGTAATTGGATGCTGAATTAAACTGGTAATTACAGGACTGTAATTACAGTAAACAAAAATTACCATCAGGGTGACGTAAAACCCCAACGCGTAATAAAGAAGCAGAATATTTTTCAGAGGATGGGGTATTTTAAAAATCATTTTTCTACAATTTAGTTGTCAAGTGTTGTTTAACAAATGTAGTTAGTTAACTTTTATCTTTGGGTGGGGGCTAACACTGATTGATCAGCAGCTGTTTTGGGTTTCAACAATTACATTACAAAGTAACAATCCATTTGTTGTTTATTAACTTTGTACAACGGATTCAATTTAAAATTTAATATTTTGTAAAACGACGTCAAACCTTCCATTTTATCAAAATACATAACTAACTACACACAAGTGAGACCTGTTTGATTTTCTGTTTGTCTTCATAAAATAAAAATAAGCGATATACAAATTTTATCTTCAAAATTGTTTTAGTTAAATTATTGTCATTTTATTTCTTAAACAGCTATCGATATCAACAATAAACAACTTTATCCTGATATCCAAGCACTACATTTTAATCTAGGATTTAGAGGGACTTTTTTTCACTTTCCCCGGTCGAAATTCCCATTTCTGATGATCTGCCACCTTTTTGCACTTCTCCAACTGGAGCTCATACTTGGGCTCATTACTTTTCTTGAATTGCGACTTCGTTTCCACCATCGCCAGACACAACCCCGTCTCTCTATGAGACAAGTGCTTCTTTTTCTTATCATAATCCCACAAAGCTGCATGATTGTTGACATTTATCATTTCACAGTATATCATTTTTAATGTGGGCCGCCCATGACTGCTTTTAGTGTCAGAACTGATCGCACAAACCGCTTCCCGTCGAAAGAGACCCTCTTTGCTTAGAAAATGTTCTTGGGTGATGTAATAGTCCTTTACACAAGGGTGCACCGGTGGGCTATAATTTTCCTTCGGTTGCCGCCACGTATCCACGCAATGGTTTGTCTTGGGGTTGACCACTTGTCCGTACAATTGGGAGTCGTAGTGCATATTAAATTTTTGCGGGTATACGTTATTCAAATACCACTGGAAATCATGACACCGTTTCCGTTTTCTCAAGGCGAGTCGAGCGGTAAGGTCACCGACATTGTTATCAAATGCTTGATAGCTTAGCATAAGATCCGTGTAGTTATCCAACCAAACGTGAGCCATCCTAGCTGTGTTGAATGTCTTCATTTCCGGGGTAAACTTGTAGGGTCTCTTGTTCCGAAAAATGTGGCCTATCCGAGAGCACGGAATAATTTCTATGGAGCCCCCGCATTGCCAAATCTATGATGACCACCAATAAATATCATGTTATCATGTACTCCCTTTACAACGTCGTTTTAACTGTGTGTTGGCAACCAAATTAACTTCCCATTTGGATTACCTCACCCTAAAACTCATTTCCAGGTTTTCACCGCCCCACGCTGCAAAAATGTCATTTTTTCCATTAAACACAAAAATGTATTCCTTTTTCTCACTGCAAGACCCAATTTAGTATCTATCTGAGTACCTTACTTTTCATTGCCGGATCGTACGACCCCATGTCCCAAAAGTACTTCCGGTCAATAGCAAATAAGCCTCCGGCCATTGTCGGACTTTTTGTAGGTAAATGTTTCTCCGTCCCCGTCAAGTTTCTCCTTCCATTTCCGGACAGAATGTTAGGGATCCAATCAAATTGACCTGCCCACGTGTATCCACCTAAAAGGAAGGACCCTTCGGAGGAATATTGATACTCCAACGTTGACTCATCCACGATATCAATTAACGGACAAGCTACCACCGATGCGTTTTCTTTAATCCGGTACAGCAGAGGCTCCGCCCAATGGGGAGTAACTTCACAATGCGCATCTAAAAACACCAGCACGTCTCCCACAGCCAGATGAGCGCCTATCATCCTTGCCCGGATGAGACCCGCGTGAGTGTTTAACCTAATCAGCCGTATTTTTTGTACAGGTAACCGGGTTGCCAAGTATCGTTCAAACTTGCTAAATAAATCCCGGTTGCTGCTAAAGTCGTCAACGAGAATTATTTCTTTTAGGAGATGGGGAGGGGTCTGGGTAAAGATGCTGTGTAGCATGCGTAGTAGCCCGAAGTACTCTTCGTTGTTAAAAATGATGATTAGGCTCATCTTAGGAAGGATGACGGAGTTGTGGAGAATGCCCCGACATCTGTCCCAGTTTAGATAACCCAAATTTGATGTTTAGTTTTAAAAGTAATAAAAATTAGTAACATTTTCATATGACACATATTTTTCTTTACTTGGGCGTCCGCACATCTGGCAGGGTTCTATTCACCGAAATCAGTTCACTGAGAATTCTATTAAATCCCTCCTTCTTCATCGTTTTCTTTGCCTGGAGCTCGTACTTTTTGGGAACCGACGCTTTTCTCCCATTTTCCCCCAATCCGGGTATAAACCTCCTATCATCGGCGGCAATAATTTCGTCGTAGTATTCGTGTTGATTAGTTTTTCGTGCGCTCAGGTTCTCTTCCCGATACTCAATTTGTTCCAAGACCATCACCAGAAATTCGTCTCTGTTCTCACTCAATACTTGCTGTCTTAATTTCCGTACTGGAGGTTTTAACAAAAAATCCCTCGTATCAAAATGTCAAAACAAAAGAGAAAATATAAACAACCAGTTGATGGTGAAAACACTTACATTCCATGGATGCTGTCTCAATAACGGGTGCTGGTTTACCATGTCTTCTTCCTGTCTTCCTCACAATTGATTTCTGACTCCGTGACAATAGCCCCTCTTGTCTTGACAAATAAACCAATAAGCCTATCACAAGACAAGCAATGGGAACGAGAACCCTTAAAATAAAAAGTTGCTTTCTCCGACTGGTAAACGGAAACAGAGGAAATGCCAACATGTCGCTATAAATCACCCGTACTGTTCACACCACATTATACTGTGAATTTTATTAATAGGCAGCCAGCCAACTATACAGCTTGTCCCACTGGAAATCTCAATCTCATCACGGAGAGAATTAAATATTGTTAGTGATATTGTTGCCAATTATGAATAACATTTAAGGTACCTTTTAAATTAATTTTTCGGTAAGTGAATAGTATTGAGTAAAGCGTAGCGTGCTCTTTAGTCATTAGTCATGTATTCATGAGTAATGACAACATATTATGTAAACTGTAACTGCAAGTCAAAAGACATTATACTATATTGTGAATCACTCTAATGTCAGAACAAAATTAATTCTTTATTTAACGACATAATAGGCTTTTGTTCTTACTACACATACAGTAATGTAGCATTTTTTGGCATTTAATTGTCTTTCTAGTCATCATCATTATCAACATCATATTTTCACTATCAATTTTAAATAAACTAAACATTTATGATTAATTCGACATTTAATATTTTTGCAATCTTTTCGAGTCTTCTGCATCATTTACATTTGTGTATTGCTCATTGTAATAAATACAGTACTTCTTGTATTTATAAACTGACTGTCCTAAATTAGATGATTTATATTATGCCTGGTAATAACATCCTTTTCACCCCAAAATTTAGCATTGTACTTATAATACACCGGAAATATAGTACATAAGTGCATAACGGGATGAACAAAGTCAAAAGTAAGCAAGTCATCATAAGTAAAAGTGTGCAGCTAACTACGAATATTTTTTAAACCAAGCTGCATACATACAGCATAGCAACTAGCTGCATACCACAATGTTAACCGGTTATTCTAGCAGCGCCATTAAAAACCAATTTAATTTTTTTCCGTCCATTACAACTGGAAGATCCTTACCACCAGTGATATAGCCAGATAATTTTTGTTGTTTACAATGTTTGTGTCATGTCAACAGGACTGCCCATTATTTTCCATATCCAGTTCTTACCATGAGATTCTTTAGCAAACAACGGTCTAAAATGGCCTATAACGGTAAACTCTTCCTCTTATGTGGTTTATTTTTTGTTCCAGTACACTCCCGCATATATAACGTGTCATCTCCCCTGGATTTGGGGGAAGCCCTCCAAAACTGTCAGCCGGGGGATAAAATCCTCATCCGTCCCGGGACCTACCGAGGGGAATTTGTGTTCGATGAAATAGGCGAGGGAAAAAGTCACACTTTGATCACGTCCGCGACCCAGGATGCGAAGTCAGTGGTGTTCCAAGGTCGCGGGAAGGATCCTACAGTGACCATAAAAGGAAGTCGTTGGGCCCTAACCAAAATCACCATAGCGAATAAACTAGGCTCTGACATTGGCACCGGAGTGGTGGTTAAAAAGGACCAGACATTTTTGAAGGGTTTAATTATTCGTGACGTGGACACCGCAGTGTACTCCACGGGCGCCAATGTAGCGATTGAGAATTGTGAGATACATGCTTCAAAAATGGGGCTGTACACTATGGGTAACGGGAGTGTTCTCTCCGGAAGCCGCATTTATGGTCCGAATCCGTGCATTTTTGTCGATGACATGAGCTGCTGTGGAGTGGTTAAGGGAAACCGGTGTGATCAGGAAGATGCTGTATTTGTGAACGGTCAAGATTACGAAATGGATGCAAAAACGAAGGAAGAAAACGACAAGAATCGAGTGGTGGACGAGCATTCAGATAATTTAAAAGCAGAAAATTTTATTAAATAAATTACAAGTAACGTTCACATTAGTACAGTTTTTCTCCCTCCTTTTTTCACAGTTGACATTATTAACTAAAGTTATCATTGGAAGTAATTAGAAAATCATTAGAATAAAGTTGACGTGAAGGAATGCTGATAAAGAAACTAAATCCTGGGCTGACCATTACCTTTTGCTCCAATTTTTCTAATGAGTTTCAAATCAAGTCGTTTGTATAAATAGACAGCTTTAAATAATGATTTGGAATATTCCGATCAGATACACATAGCTTCAAGTCGCTTTCAGCTTCCAAGAATACGTCTGACATCACACGTATACACACAACAATGAAGGTTCTTTTCATTTTTTGCCTTACCTTTGCACTCATTTGTGCGGGGAAGGTAGTTAATACCCCCACAGAACCGACCTTGGTAGACGAAGCTGAAGACACCGCGGCAGCAAGCACGGCAGCTCCAAGTAGCACCGTAACAGAGGGATCCACTACCGTGGCAGAAGAGCCAGAAACCGAAGCTCCAGTAGTAGTGACAACAGCTGCTCCTGTGGTGAAACCAGTAAAACCTGCTGGGGGTGGAGGTGGAGGAGGCGGTGGTGGTGGTAGTAATAAAGGCGGGGATAACACGTTTCAGAGTTTTAACAGGGGTGGCGTTCACAAAAACGTAGTCAACTTTAAAGCCAAATCGGACGGCAACTTGCACGTGCAAGAGCACAATGATGGGGGATACCACGCGGGGGTGATGAATTTTGAAGGGTAATAAATTTAGCGGTTGCTTGTAAAAAATAAAAAATAAAAAAAATAATTTTCAGACGACATTAAGAAAAAATTTGGTATTTAAATTTTCTATTCGTCATTTATTTCCCTGATGGCATGTCTTTTTCCGTGCAGTAAGTGTTCTAGATATGTACATTCTGCTGTTGCCTCCTCTCTAATGTGCAGGTTTATGAATTAATTGCATGTGTCAACTTTATCAGTTATCCCCACGCAACGATTGCAGACGCTGCTAATTATCCCGCCATTAAGGTTCATATAACGTGCGTTTCATTAGCATCAGTCGTTAGAAAGCATGACACTGGTATATTGAGTGGGCTTATTTGGGAGAGTTCACAAACGCTATTTTTTTATCATCATCATCATCATCATAGCTGTTGCTACCGCAACCATGGCAATTTGGATAACAGAGGTGACCATAATGTTACTTCTGACCACGGTGGGTGGAACACTGTCCTTGGACAAGTCGGTCACCACCACAGTAGAATTACTGGAAGCAGTTCATGCCGCTGCTCCGGGTGATGTAATAAGTATAGACGTAGAGCAAATTGACTGGACGGGGGAATATTCATTCTTGAATTGTTCCAACAATGGCACTACCTCTGCGCCTATTACTGTAACAACGTCCCTACCGCAAGCGGTAATTAGCGGTACGGGTGACCGTAAAGCGTTTATAATAACGGGAAACAATTGGATTTTGAGGGGCTTTAAAATATCCAGTTTCAGGGTGGGCGTTTTTATTAAGGGGGCTAGAAACACGGTGATTGACACTGTGGGGGTATTTGACGTTACCACGGGGATCATCATTCAAGACGCGAACCACCATGGCACATCCACGCAAGTTCAGAAGTGTGTGGTAGAAGCGTCCAATACCGGGATTAATATTAAATCTTCTAAAAATGTGGAAATTAGCGGGAACTCGGTTACCGCCGCGGAGGTGGCCATTTTTGGGGACAAACAAACATGTTGTGTGGTTATCCGGGGGAACGATATTTCGGGACCGTTGAACATTCCAGAAAACAAATTCCAAGTGGTGGGGAACATGATGCATGCTGGGCCGAAAACAACGGAGTTCCCGCCGGATAATGCAGACGGCACAGAAAGTGTGACGGTTGTAACGACCTTGGAAACTCCCTCCAATACCACCCTAACAAAAGGGACATCTTTGACCACTGCAACAACAACTGTGGAAACAATATCAACGTTGCCAGCAACAACTGTCGCTACCACTGAAGAAGCCTGTGAAATTACTATAAAAACGGAATCAACTACGGCTACGAGTGCAGCAACTACGCCAGCAACTAGTCTACCTGGGATAACTGAATCTACACCTGCGCCCGTGACAACAATACCTCCTACAACGGAGTCTTTACCTACGTCTACAATAACCACTACTGGCGTCTCTAGTACTTTAATACATTTTTCAGAAACGGGGACGACCCCGACCCCGACGCTCATGAATACAAGTGAATTACCACAAACACCGTCACCAACTTTCATAGCTTCTGTAAAAAAGTTTTTTTCATTTAATTGGCTCGGTTGAGAATTTTAATAAAAACTAGAAAAATGTTTTTAATCAAAGAGAAAAGAAAGTAGGAAAGTTGAAATATTTGGGGCTAATTTAGTTATTTTCATCATTTGGTTTCCATAAGCACCAAAATTATTTTTATTGGGGTTTGCGTGGTTTGTTGATGTAGAGGTGGGGGTGGGGGCCATCCATTTACAATATGCAACTCCGATTATACTTTATACTTTTGCAATGCTATGTCATGTGTAGTCAAACTAAAAATGTGTAATGTCAAAGCCTAAAGCAGAGTAGGCTTTGACTGTAATGTGAAGGACAGGGTTAAAAAATGCGTAGTCTCATTGACCTCATAAAATGAGTCATCACTACTGTCATGTCATGACGTGACGTGTCGTGTGAACACACGCTATAACTGCTAAAATTAGTGGTTTGGCATTAATGAGTAAAGAGGACAAGGTATTCAATTCGACAGATATTCATTAATGGGTTCCTGGCGAAATCCAGTTTCCAGTTTTATCATACGTTGATACATACAAATTATTATTACACACATCAGCACGCAGCGGCAGCACTTGGTTCAAACACGTCATTACAAAAAGAAAATGAGAAATGTAACAAAATATCAGATTCCGTTAAAAAAAATTACTTCACACTGCACAGCAAGTTACCAAGACTAACATCAGAATCTGCAAGCTTTTTCTCCATTTCCATCCATTTTTTTGAAATCATGAAATTTTTCAAATTTTACACGTTCATCCGCCTTGTTGGCTTGTTTATTTTGTTCGCAATCTCATCCAACGGTAGTAATGCAGCTGCTAAAGTTTTGGATGCTGAAACGGGCCCAACTCCACATCCCGTGTTTTTCACGACAACAACAACTGTCAATACTATACCAATTTGTGACACCCAAACACCATCCACAACTACAACCACCCCGAAATAAAAGGAGTTCCGCTTATTCCGAGCAAAAAAATGAAAGCAGAATGTAGCAAATAATCAGAAAGAAATTTGGAGGGATACGGATTAATTGTTGGAAAATAAATAAGACCAGATACCTGAAACTTTTCAGAGAATTAATAAGCAATAGAAGATTTAAACTCATTTACAATTTTTCTGTATGTTTTGTTTTTAATTGTAAATATAAGTATTTTCTTTGTCATTGGTGAGGTACGTTATCAAATGAAAATAAAGTTTCTTGGCCGTTTGAATTTTGCAAAATGATACTACTTTCAAACTAATTGTAAGTAATATCACTTCATATGTGCGTGTGCATAAACATTCCTGTACCATACAATACCAACCCAATGGAGAAAGGTGATGTGAAAATAGGTAAAAAAATGCATGTTATCCCACTTCTTGTTGGGACTGGCTTTTTTAATTACATGTTTAAATTCAAGGTAAATAACTTCATACAATTATTTATAATTAATTCAAAACTTACTAATATATTTAGGGGAATGTATAATTGCATAGTCCCAGGCACTCGTAATGTAGCACTTTCGAATATGTAAACAAGATTTTATATTTAATTGAGTTATAGGCGTAAGAAATTAATTTCTTTTAATCAACGTGCAAGTCACGGATTCATTCCATTTCATCAACAATTTTTCAGCATGATGGCAATTTTGTCATCTTATTGGGATTTTAAATCAACTTTAAATGCTCACTATATTTACATAATGTTCAATTGTCTTTTTTGCAAAATAAATAATAATAATAATTATTACTAAATTATTGACTTTAATCTGCTATTTAGAAAAATTGCAATACTGCTGATTACATAATATTTTTTTACTAATTTGTTATATTGTAGCAGATTAACTAGGATTATAAAATTAACTAAATAGATTTCCATGGAGAAAAATATAGATGTAATTATGTAATCATCTAAAATTGATTTTCTAAGGCGTGATATTTGGAGTATTGGATTAATAATTGAATTAATGGAATTCCTGTCAACGCAAATTATTCTACAGTAAGTTATACCTAACTACATTACTGAAACTAGTAGAAATTTCAGAATTTCTTTTCATAAATATTTATTTCGCCATTTTTCAAAAAATACATTTCTCAATCATGGTGATATTGCTTTCTTAGGTACACAATACATTAAATTGGATTTATCTACTACCATCTGTTTGTAGAAATGGTAGATGACATATTAGAACTGACAAATTTAAAAAAATGGACTCCACTAATTGTAAAGTAAGTAAACAAAACTAAAGATAAACAATGATAATATCGTAAATAACAAAATTGAAAATTTATAACAATCATTGATTTTTTGTATATTAACGTTGAACGTATCTACGGCGTAATTATTTGTGTCAAATCTACATACAACTCAGTCATCTCAGTCTCTCTCTCTGTCAACCGAAACTCCTTAACGGCCCACTCCAACGACTCCACCGCGGAAGTGTTATTGTTACGAGAATTTTCCCACAACGCTTTCGTTCGAATCTACGACAACAAAAACATCAAATTATGAAGGAGAAAGCAGGCCATGGTGAAATTAATTTTTTAGCACAATAAAAATGTTTATATTTATCTTACCACCCTCTTGTTGTATTCTTCCATTAATTTTTCCATCCTTTTGGTGTCCCCATCCGTGGTTCTAATTTGTCGCCGCACCTCTTTATACTCCGGGCTCCGTACTGGCTTATTCATATATGAGCAAGTTTCCACGTGAGTCTGCATCTCGACACAGGCCATCTTCTCCTTACATCCAGCATCGTTGTAAATGCAGTCTATCTTTAAAGTACCCATCAACGCCTCCACAGTACGATTTCGAACTTTTCCATCATTGTAAGCTTTTCTACACTCGGGACACTCACTCAACGTGTTACAGCACGGAGAACAAATGCTGTGACCGTTTAAACATTGAAAGACTTCTTCCCCAAAGATTTCAAAGCACACGGGACATTTCAACTCGTCCGGGACGTTGTCTTCAATAATAGCGTATCTTTCCGAACCGGAGGGCATGGGCGCGTCACTGATAGAAGGCTGTTTTTGACAAATGCTCAATTGACGACGTACTTGTCGGAGGGATTTCAGTTCTTGTTGGCTTTTGAGGAACCGTTTTGCCAACTCAATCATATCCTCCAACGCAATGCAATAGTACTGCAGGGTTTCAAGGGGACCGGTAGTATTGGAATATTCGGCCTTTCTCGTGACGTCTTGGTCAGCAGGCCAAGGGATGTTTTCCGGAGGTGTCCTTTTCTCCATTGGGGCGGCTTGCATATCAATGAAAATCACAAATATTTCAAGTTTTCAACTTCCCTTTTTCCTTCCTCGCTACTAACAAAAGGTGGGCTATGAGGATTGGTTTCGGATATGCATTTTTACTTTACACAATCGTACTACTGACAAAGAATACTTCTGGAATTTCAGTAATTTTTCACTGGAGCTGATTTGATTCACCATTAACGTTATTCCATCATAAACTTTTGTCCAGCTCAAAATCATGAATAACCACCCTCCTTAGTAAATCAGTTGTTCATCCGCTGGCACAATTACAGTCCGAGATGAGGAATGTATTCCCCTTTCCTTTCGACCAACACATGTAATTCAATTAGCTGATAAAAATCCTCTTCTCCCACCACTTAACAGCATTTCACAATCACAACTCACAACGTCAATATAACCTGTTAGTCTAACTTTACTCGGGCTGTCGGGCTGACAAGGATGCAAGAACTTGTTAGTTGTGATTTAGTAATTCGAGTCTCTCTTATAAATTGCAAGATATCAAGTCAGTATGAACTTACACGTGTATATTTCCAAATTCCATCTATCACAAAGTAAGTTTAATGCTTCAATATAATGTAAATAGGAGGCGACCAAATCACATCACACTCTGGAGTGCTTTGTAGTGGAAAAACTCGTCGTCAAAGAGCACACTTTGTAGAAATCATCATAACGCTTTGTACTTTTGTAGATATTGTGAATAAATGATTGTAGGTCAGAATGG
>JAHZNE010006096.1:0-11452 GCA_027744055.1 Callyntrura sp. NNG-2020
GTTCGCTTCACGAACATGAGTAACGTATAAAAGCTGAGTTTTGCATTGACTCGGGGACTCTTCTTCTCCTGTACTCCTTACTAGAAGTATCTTAATAAAAACCGATATAGCACTTTGACGTCACTAGGTAAAGCACTCACGCCTTTACTCTGTGCATAGCACAAGCATCTACATTACATACATAACAGGATGCAAAGCAAAAAGAAAGTTACTTTAAGTTTTTAAACGGAATTGAAACAGCTTCCCTGAGTCTTTCATTAAGCTGTAATCGTATGAACTGCACTTTAATATTGCACGGCAAAGTCGGCTTTAACAAATTAACTTATCATAATTGGTTTCTCGTTTTGCAGAAATCTAGAAAGGAATTGAATATTTTGGAACCATTGGCCAAGAGTAACACCACCACGCCCTTGAGGAAATTGCTACCTGCAAATAACGAGGTATGTAAAAAACATCCACAAATATTATAACTTTAGCATAGTTACTTTTTCTTTTATTAAAAACAAATGAACTTTAGCAAAATGGTTCAAAACGTCATGAGTTAACCATATCAGAAACACAGCCAACTGCTTTAGACTTCTCTAGACTTGCATCTTACCCCGAAACGATTTTGAGAATAGACAGTTAATAGGAGCGGTGAAGTCAAAATCTTGTAGTTGAAATTTATAGATTATAGTAATGTAGGTTGGACTTGTACCTGCTTGGTGCTTTATGTACATAACATGTTCGTTTACATTCAGTAAATATTGTCGTGCTAAGGTAGTGTTTCTGGCACTTTCGGAATAGAAAAATGCAATTATACGCAACAATTTATTTCATTTCTCCTTTGAATAAGCCATTGTCATTTTTACTTATAGAAGTAGATTGACATATGATTTAATCTCTCTTTTCATAATTTATATCTTTATAAGGGTGTTTCACATATTCTGAAATGTAATTTTATTATAGAATTTGACTGATTATGTTAGCTTTTTTAGTTGGATGATAATACTCGTAGTAGTTACTGTAATAATGTAGTTGGCTGATTACGGGGAATATTCTAGTAATTACACTGTACTGTGTGCAACGTCATCTCTTTAAATGACAACAAAACGTTATGAAGAAAACGTTTTAAAAATATTTAGTCTTCAATCGATCGACAATCAATACATCAAAGTAAATACACAATATAATTCAGCAAATGTAAAGCTGATCATAGTGTCCTTAGCAGTCTATCTCACAGCGTAATTTTGTAAAATTTACAGGGTAGCAAATGGATTACTGAAGAAAGAGTAACGTTTCCTCTTGCAACCACAGTGGTTCACATCAAAGATGCTCCTCCTCCTGCACATCAAGTACCTCTAGAGACAATTTGTCCGGGCGAAAACTGCGACCGCAATACGAAACACGAGTGGACTTGTCGTGAATGCCTCTGTATTTCATACTACGGCTTTGATGATCACGTATACTGCAGGTGTGGGAGTGCTGCAGCGTACTCACTTCGTTTCAAGTGCCCTGGTGAACGGCATGGCAACGAATACTTGGGTTTCAAAGGTGATCTGCTGCTTATGGAAATTTCCAAGATTAAACCTTTGTCACCTACAACTCTCTACAAGATGCGAAAGACAACAAGCTGCTTACTTTGGTGCCTACCAAATTCAGTGTATACAATGAAAGGTTCGAAGAAATAGTGGTTTCTACTGGCGAGGACAAAAATGAAGTTCTAAAAGATGGGGAATCAGCTACGCAGGAAACAAAGGTGTATCCTTTTAATATGGGTAAAACAATCATTAGAATCATTGACACTCCCGGCATTGGCGACACAAGAGGTATAGACACAGACAAAAAGAACTTTGAAAACATAATAAACACTATCGCTAATCTGAAAGAGTTGCACGGCATTTGCATCTTGTTGAAACCAAATAACGCCAGACTAAGCATAATGTTTCGATTTTGCATAAAAGAGCTGTTAACCTATCTACATCGGGATGCAGCCCACAACATTATGTTTTGCTTTACAAATTCTCGCAGTACCTTGTACCGTCCCGGGGATACGATGCCGTCACTCATTAAACTATTAAACGAAAATGAGGATGTAAAAATAGTGCCAAACGTTAGTAACGTGTACTGTTACGACAGTGAAGCATACCGGTTTTTGGCCTCCATTAAAAATGAGCAGCCTGTGGTGTTTACCGACGCGGAAGAAAAGAATTTTGCTGATAGTTGGCACATTTCCGTTACGGAGGTAAAACGAATGCTAACATATATTAGGACCCTGACACCCCACCCGATTACAAGCTCACTCAATCTGAACCATGCACGACAACTGGTGATTAAGCTCGCCCGTCCCCTTGCAGAAATTAACAAAAACATAAAAACCAACAAAAGCATTGTAGAAGACAAAATTCGCGAAATTCAAGAGACAAATGAAAATATTGGGGATCTTGAAGCGAAACGGAAGACTACAATTACTGTTATTGAAACAACGAAAATAGACTACCCAAAAACGGTCTGCTCTAATGTCAAATGTGTTAACGTTTTGAAAATTCCCGGTACAAAGACGTCAACGTATGAGTACAAAACCGTGTGTCATGCTCATTGTGCGTTATCAGGTAGTGTAGCGGCTGATAGCATTGGCCATCCTGGTTTAATGCATTGCGCCGCAATAGATAGTTTAGGAAACTGTTATGACTGCAAACACAGTTACAGAGAGCATTTGCATGTGTATTACAACTCCAAGCAGGTGCCAAAGGTAGTAGACGACGTGTCAGTCGTAAAAGCACTAGCTCAAAAGGTCAGTGCAAAAAAGATGAAGGAAATGATGATTGAAGACAAGAGAAAGATTATTGGAGAATACGAAATTGAGCTGAAAACAGTTGAAGAGGCCTCTGCAATTTTTGCTTGTTTTCTTAAGCATAACGCAATTACCCCTTACAATGATGCTGTAGAGCAGTACTTGCAACATTTTATTAAAGAGGAGGAGGATAAAGTAAAGGAAGGTGGTAGTACTATATATTTGCAAAACCTTAGAGACAGCTTGGAATCATACAAAATTCAGAAGCAAATTATAGAGGACAATATCGCATTAGGTGTAGACGTTGTTAATGTAAAAGATTTTAATCCTGAAAGCATCAACGAGCGAGTCGATAAACTGAAAATGCTGAAACATTCCGGAAAAGCTTTAAAAGAAGCTCTGGAATGCATCAATTATAGTGGAAAGCAAGAGTTTCGCAAAGAATCTTTCCAGCCTGTGTACACTCTACGTAGGCGAACTAGACTGTCAGACGCTGTCTTGAATTATGTCAACAATAAAATCGAAACTGGGCTTCGTATCTACAAAGAAGTAAGAAGTAAATCGATTTTTTAAGAAAAGGTTTAGTATGATTGAGTTGACGATCATCGCTCATAGTAATGTTATATAAAAGCAGCCTGTATTAATAAGTGTGGTAAAAATCAAGCTTCTAATTGTAGCGTACATAATTATATTCAAGATATATGTGTTTAAAATAATACTATTTCTTGCAAGCTGAACAAGTTTGGGCCAACGGTAATCTATACTTTAAATTATCTAAAAATTTATATGTTGCTTTAAATAAATCACTTTTTAAATTTTATTGTTGTAATAAACGTGTTTTACAATAGTTGTAGGCATCGACACATTTTATCAATTCTATCAATAATATAGTTAACATTTTTGCTGTACTATTTAAGTATTGATACATTTTTAATACAAATTGTTTGAGACCGTTTAACAAGCCCGGATGCATAGTTATATGAACGTTTTTCTACTCATTTTTTTATTTTTATTTGATATCCAGTCAACATCCAATTTCATTACATGGGTGTACATGCACGTGTTTATTGTTTATTGAATTATACCGAATCCTCTGATGAATACATTGCTAAGAATACTCATCCTTTCTTCTCGGTATGTAAAAGTCGTCGAAATACTTAACCGACCAAACGATGAATTCATAATTTAATACCGGAAATAGTTCGACCTGTATTCTACATATAAAATTACGTCAATTGAATACGGTGACTGCTCATATATTTGGTATAAAATCAACAATGTGGTGGAGTCGATGGTAGTATAACAACTAATAATTAAAATATTCAATGAACAAGTGCAAAATGTTTATTGTGGTTATTGGTGTCAAAATTAATACTCCGTACAAATTTAATCAATCATGTGCCGAGTTAAAATGTGTTCTGTGGATCATAATTCATACATCCATGAGTTACACCTAAAGTAACACGTATTCTTTAAAACGAAATGCTTATGAAAGTGTCTAATTTTCCTTCCTTGCAGAGGGTAGAAAAGATGCACTTAGATATATCATTTTCTAGGAATATTAGAATATAAAGTCATTTCGCAGACGTTTGGATGTATCATTATGATAAAGCAGGATCCGTGAAGTACATTACCGTTTATTGTGTTTTCAAGTTAACAGTAGAGTAAATAAATAAAAGGATTTTAGTGCCACCAATTCATGAAATGTTGGCCATTGCGCATAGAATTTTTTTTTACAATTATAAATTTAGTTAATTTATGCATTATTTATATAGCGGCGTCCATACTATATCCGTATACTACACCGACCAAAGTATGAAACAGTAATTTTTTTCAACTTTGGATAAGTTATTTCATATTATTATTGTTGCAAATTGAGAAATACACAAATACAAGTTTCCCATCATAAAATCAATACTTATTCAAATACAAGATAATAATGACTGATATGACTAATGACTGATCTGAATACATTCAATCAAAAAAGATATACATCTTCAAGAAAAATATAATTATTTCAAAATAAATAATAAACATCCGTAGCAATAATCCACGGTAACGCTAAGTCACAACAATTATTACTGTGTATTTTTCCGTTTTCAAAGGGAACGCACTTCTAATGAAAATGTAAACAATGTTGCAAAGCATCAAAGATCAAAGGTTGACTATGTTAATGCAATTATAACATCTATGGTTTCTGTTTTCCGTGCGTAAATGCCTTTATCATTTTTCACGGTTTCAATGCAAGAAGCATGATAAAGATAAATCTGCCTGAACGATATGAAGCAGACACGGAAAAACGTATAGCAAAAGGAAAGGAAGATTTATATGACGTCCAGTATCCTATTTGATCGTAAATAACGTAAGCATGTTTTTAGGACTTAAAACTGTTATAATATTATAGTCATATAAATATTGAACAATAATTCACAAATGTTTTCTTTCTGTATTTTATAATCGCTCTAATATAAGTCGGAATTGTTGTAAAAATTAATTTGCTTCAAAAGGTCTTTGACGGATTTTCCTTGAAAAAAATACTGATAACATTACAGTATTTAAAAAACAAATGGAGGGAAAACAATCTACGTAAAAACTACAAGTGCTTTGGAGAATTCATTTTCACATTTATGCTTTAATAGATGAGGGGAAGATTATTGATAGAGGTTATGCAATTTTAACGCATACATTGCAAAATCAATGCAATTGCTCCTGTTAGCTTGTAATTTATTAGTTGGTCTACTAATATTTAAAACATTTAATATATAAATAGCAGTGGAGGTAGGGTGGTGTTTTCAATATGAAACCAAGGAGGTGGTGGTTTGTCAATTTAAATGCATTTTTAATTTAATTTCCATCCAATATTTCGTGTGTATCCTTTTCATGTTATGAAATCATACGGGTTTCTAGGCAGTCTGCGTAAAAGTTGTATTTAATTTAGTACTCTGTAATATGTATGTCCCAACAAAGAAACGGAACGCCACTCCCCGTGCTAGTATTAAATATAGAACAAAAGCTGCATTCAACCTTATATTAACATAGATAGGTTTTATTACAAAGTGAGAAATACTATCAAAATTATAATATTTCTCTTCGGACAAGTTTCGATCAAAAGTACAATATTTATTCAAATACAAGTCAAGTTACTCGTATTTTCAAGCATAATACAAAGACAAAGACATAATGATGACATAAGAATGATAATGACTAATATGAATACATTCAATCAAAAAAGATATACATTCTTCAAGAAAAAATATAATTATTCAAAAGTAATAATAAATATTCGTAGCTATGGTCCACGGTAACGCCAAGTCACATCAGGTATCGCTACATGCACCTTACCAAATTGAATAAATGTATTCATCTGTATAAGGATAATTTGCAGTTTCGAGCAGTGTCGTCAGCAGTTAATAACAATTCTACACACGGTTGGGTATTGTTTAGCTGAATTCAAGGCAAAAATTGCGAGGTCGGCAATGGCATGATAGTACCATTTTATTCCCTTTGCAGTTTGTTTGATTCTACGATAGATTCCTGTGGCCTGTGTATAGAAATTTAAATACAAGTGTTATTTGCATCAGCTAGTTGCATAAATGACCGAATCCGTGTAAAGTTTGGTCATACTGGTTTCAAACATGTTTGGTTCAACGAATATTACAATACTTTTGGTATTTGTTTTTACAATTGCCATTTTTTAAATAAAGAGAAGTTGTACTATTTATAGCAACACATTCACAACATTAACATCTCCAAAATTAAAAGATCATTTTTGAAGTAGTTGAAGTTCTTCTTGATCTTGTGCAAAATTGATATGTTTTCTAGTAATTCAACAGCCTCTATTTGATCTCTTCTCTTCAAAGCATCAGGCAAACGGTTATATCCGTTGACTTTTGTCAAATTGATGTTCAAAAGCTTCGTATTTTTCTTTGGTGTAGACGAAGCGCGTTCCTTTAAACGAATAATGATTGGTAAACATTACAGTAAGTACATATTCATATTGCTAAGGCTACTTTCAAATACTTACTAGGAATTTCAAATCTATCTACAACATTGCTATTCTAAAGATATCACAATACCATGTAGTTTCATGTAGTTCTATGTTATCAGTCCATCAGTAAAACCAATAATTGACTTGATGAGTCTCTTTTTCGATTCCGTAATTAAAAAACCGTGTTAGACCTTACCACTTTGACGTGTATAATGATAATTTGAAGGGCCATGTGATGTTTTGAAGAGTTTGTGATATACTAAAGGTGAAGACGTTTTGTTACAAAAACGTTAGCTGAAAGATATGCTTTGAAGTTATCGTGGTATTGTAGTGGTTTTGCAATAAATATATTTCAGTAATGCTACAACCCTTTACTACACCTCTACTTACACATTGGTCGCCTCACCGACGATGGTAGCACGTACACATTATATTTATTGATGTAGTGCTTATTATGAGTTTAACGATTTGTTTAACAAAAATTGTAGAACGTGAAAAGAGCGATGAAATGTATCACTACACATATTCGTATGCAAACATATATGTAAGATTATGAAACAAACTACACACTTTTAAAGGCGTAAGTCACACATTTTGTATGTAAAAGAACCTAAACATTATACGTTCATGCATTTCAGATATTGGCTTGTAAGCGTGTATATGATGATATGTTCCTACAATGTGTTTATATTATACTGCATCAAGTAGAACTTTTACCATTAGTAATATGATCCTTACAACATCATGCAACTACAAATATGCATGCATGAACCATTATTCTATTTTTATGTTTGAGCACAATGTAAGTAACCTACGTACAAAACCGAAAAAGGCAAGTACATTACTTCTGGAAGCTTTTGCAGACGTCCAATATCCTACTTGGTCTATAAGTCGCCAGATTGTTTCCATGTTGATATACGATATAACTAGCCATTTTGTGCTTTCCCACATCTAATGCAACAAGTAAGACGAACTTGTAGAGCCCAACTGCGAAAAGGACTGAAATACATACTTTCAAATGCTCTGATTACCATGGAGTTAATCGTAGTGTCAACCGGTAAGCTGGCTAAAAACTAGAAGCGTTGCCTACGGCACTGATGTTTCTTCTGGCCTATCACTCAGGAACTCAAATGCAAAAATAAAATTTTTGAAGTTATATTTTTAACAATTCATCACCGACCACCTAATTGCACATATAAAAGATATAAATTTTCAACCGCAGCTCTATAAGCCGTAAGAACAAGCAATAGTGTCAATATAGAAGCATTTATATAAAATGATTCACGGAGATTTGGATCTGACTAGAATTCTTGTAATATTTCTAAGGTTTAAAATACCACTAAAATACGAAATAAAATATGTAGTATCTGAAGGGTGCACCAGAGCCAGGTTTCGTTTATCATTGTGTCTTTATTCATCAGAACTTTACGACGTGGAGTAAACAAAGCGGATACCTCATATACAAGTCTCAATGTTGATGTTTAGTATGCTATCATGAAATGCAAAACGAATAAAATTCATATCCACTGTTTTATTGTATCATATCATAAACATCACTTCTACTAAGAATCAATCGTTTTTGTGAGTAATAAATTACTGTTAATTTCACAAACGAATGAATGGGTTGCCGTATTTTCATCAAAGTTTAGTGTTTGCTTCTTTGTTTCAAAATATGCTCTGCTCATTGCTGTTTGCTTTCTAAGAGGTGGTACGGTTAACCTTGGATTCCAAGATATTCCATATTCGTCTATAGTGAGGTCACTGATCTCCCATATCCAACAATTTTTCTTAAAATACTGAGTATACATACAATCACTGTTTGGTACTGCACCAACCCAGAAGCGACTAGATAGTCTTTTTATGGATAATAGAAGAGCTTTGCGATCATTCGGCGACATAAATGTAACGAGCTGGCCGCCCAAGTCTTCACAACAATCACTCGCTGCTTCATATGTTTCCTAAAGACAAATGATGAATATGTGGTCAAGCATAACCTATTCAACAACATTTGTTCAAAAGTCACGAAAATATTATTGTAGTTATGCTTGTCGTACACATATGCATTTATCAAAAATAATAATGAACAATACGGCAGTAGTAAAATTATGTCGTCGTATCGTCATCATTATTCAAAACAACAAATGAGTTTTGGATCTTGTGGATATTCATACAATTACCATGTTTTGGCAGAAAACAAAAATTGATACAATACTTAAATAGTATTCACATACCGCGTTTGATGCTTTGTAAAATAGCTTATGCCCGGTTCTTCCAAGGTATTCAAAACCTGAAACTTAAAAATTTAAGTAATTTTCATGTGCATTCATGATAAAAACGCCAACTATAGCGTAACGATATATAAGTGCAAAAACATGACACCATAACAGGTTTTTAAGTCTTCCATATTTGAATTCTGCGGTAAGGTGTAGCGATTTCAAATGTTATTTCTAACTTACCGTATCTCACATCTAATACCTATTTGACAATGTTTTAAAGATATAACTTATAAATGCTACCTAGATGTTTTGGCGGAAATGAAAGCGTTTGCGATGATTCGATGACAAGAATTAGTATAAAACCCCAAAACACTTTGGTAGTCTCCATTTTGTGAAGTAATAATTTTTGAAATTCCAAAAGTTGAGTTTGTCAGAACTTCATAAACGACTTCAGGAGGTTTTTTTCAAAATACGCTAATTAATTGAGTGGGCCAGTAAAAGTAAATTACTAAACATAACTTCTAAATTTTGCGTACAAAAATGTAGGTTTACGATTTACGAGTTGGAATTTTAATACTGTAAAGTCCTTTGTATTTATGTAGGACAGTGGTAGTAAGACGGATGTTATGGATTTGTATGATTAAAAACAGCAGAACTTTAGTCGATATCTGGAGTTATATGTAGAAATGTGTTGTATAATTGTTTAAGTTATATTCGTTAAGTTGCATTGAAAAAACACTTATAATAATTGTTTGAACGAAATCAATACTACCTAATACCGTTTGTATTTATTTTCATAACAAGATACACACCACAATTTATTTAAACAACATTCTAACATGGTTTCTTAATATACGCAATGCTTAATGTACAATGTATCCGAAATCTGAAAGAGTAGAGGTATGTGAAATCGAGCAGTGGATGACATTGTGTGAAGCTATACTCTATGAACGCACGTAGTGCTACTTGGATTTAAAATAAACACACAGGCGTATACATATGTACGTAATTGCTCGCAATGTGGTCAGAAATGTGTTAATACAGTCTTAAACAGTGTGTTTGAAAGGATGTCAACAGTGATTGCAGTAAACCCTTCAATTTGTTTACATAAATTTCCACCAGGCATATATATTATATTATATTTGTGAACCAATTTTTATAAATCAGAGCTTCGGTCAGAGTCTGAAGTGTAGTACACGATTCTACGTCTACAGCATCTACGGAGTTTATTCGTTTCCAGCCCAATTAATGCTTTAGTGGTGACTAGTAAAAATTAATTCGCTATGCATAACGTATGCAGAATACTGTGTTAATGCCTTAATATGCCTATATTTTACAAGTGAAAATTGCTTATATAAATAATTGCAAAGTATAGAATCCTCCGCTCACATATTTACCATATAACCAATAAATAAACATGAATGGCGTTACTGAATAGCAAATTTACAGTCGACATCAACTCGATAATGTAATACTAGGTCAACTACACACTTCTGTTGTATTTGATAAATAACAAATAACAAGTAGACACAACAACATCAGATATTATATTTCCATTACGAAATAATATTAATGTAACTATCAATATACTAAGCTTACTTATGAGAACTATGAAGTAAATATGACGAAATACCATATCCAGTCAATATTTAAAAACTTCGTTCATTTGAAACCAATCATAACATTAACCAATTTAATGGTAAATAAATAAAGTGTCTCAAAAATCGGCATAAAAATTCCCAAATTAAAATGCGGTTGACAGCAAACAGAAAACGAACACACCTACAATACAATACTATATGCAGGTCATTGCTTTCTAAACCCCCGTTGTGGATACCGGATAACCGTTGCAGCTTATTGTAGCAGTGGAGACAACGTCATAAGATTACATGTATTGTATTAAAATAGAACCACTTTGATTATGCAGAAAAAACAGAAAATATTAAAGGTATGTCTGCTGTTGTCAGGTACATTCAATAATTAAATTTAGAATATTTGATGTGACAAGAAGCGATGCATTGTTTATAAATGATTGACCAATAATTTACAATGCGGGGTCGTGAGTTTGATCGTAAAAGTGTTAGTAGCATTTTTAAACAAATTTATTGACAATGACGTATATGTAAAATAGAGTGCAATAAGTTGTATAGTTTGTCTAACAAGATTGTTGTGTCTGGAGGTGTTCTGTCAAACGACATGATTCAAAGGGGAATTTCACAAACAAAGGGATGCGTAGCAGTGTTTTCGTCAAAGTTGAGTGTTTCCTTGGTCTTTTCAAGATAAGCCCTGCTCATGGATGTTTGCCTTCTTGGTGGACTCAAAAGGAGCTCCGGATTCCAGGTAATTGCAGACGAATCAATTGGGATGTCCCGTTTTTCCCATACCCAACAGTCTTTGTCAAAATCCTGAGTATCAGCACATGCTTCGCTCGGCACTGCACCAACCCAGAATCGACTGGCGGCTTGTCCCCTCAAG
>JAHZNE010006097.1:0-10487 GCA_027744055.1 Callyntrura sp. NNG-2020
TCCTTAACCTGAATAGGTAGCGAAAGATAGAACGAGTTAGTTTATGCCTTTTACCACCTCCTATAATTCATTGGCATGCTAATACACTTGCCTTCTCTCTCTCCCTCTCTCTTCATCTTACAACCGCAGAAGCAACTCAAAAGTTACGAGTGGGGAAGCGCGAACGCTCCCACACACATTTCATCTCTCAAAATGAATTCTTTCCAAGTTTATGTTTCTTTTCACCAATTAAAGTCTTGGAATCTAACAACTGTTCCCAACACTTATTATAACTCTTGTACCATGTTCGTATGAAAAAGGTTTTTTTAAATGAGAAAGCCTCACCATAAAAAACACGTCTAGATCCTCTCTTTGTAATGAACTTTGTCCCTTATATTTTTTCCGCTGAAACGTTTGAACATCCCTGTGTGTGTATATACTTTATATTTGGACTTCCCTCCTGCCAGTCTCGACCTTTTTAGCCACTTCCTCCCCGAATTCTTCGTTTAACCCCAGTTAAAAAGACGGAGGTGAACGTACGAAGGTTACACATATTCACACTCCCTTCCTATAACCGTTTACTCTTATTGTTACTTTCTCTTCTGTTTCTTTCGACATTACTTTCCCAGTAATAATAAAAATAATAATAAAATGACATAAATGGAATTTTCTCCATATTTTCCCTTGATGCCTTGCTCGAAAGAATGTGAGCTATATAGCCAGGGCGGGAATGTACGCAAATACATTTTTCTTTCTGCTCGTTACTCCTATGCAGTGTCAGTAGTATAACCATATCGCGGTAAAATATTTAGAAAGTGGATAACCTACAATAATTCATACAGGAGGAAAGCACACACTCTCTCTCCCATACAAACATATACCCCTGTTGTTACTATATTTACTACGGAAGACTGACTAGACCTAAAAGAAAGAAAAAGAAATAAAAGGCGTGGAAAAAATCACATTATATAGGGAAGAAAGCAAAAGTGTCATCATCATAATGCGTGTATGTACTTGTATGTAATGTATTGTATCCCATATATTTTCCCGGTAACCGGAACTTATTGCATTATTTAGGTAGGTATCACAAAATATAATGTGTACTCTGTATGTAAGTCTTTCTCTCTTCTTTTCTCTGTCTACTACTCCCTACACCACCACCGGGAGTTCATGCCCTCGGAACCACTGTCTGACTCCCAGGGTCGTGTCCTGTTTTCTCGGTTAACTTCTCCAAGAATAAACTTGAGAAAAAAAGGAAAACCCTCTGTAAAATGACTATAGCTGGTTGCTCCCCACTTTTGTCATTTTTTTTCTCTCTCCACTGGCGCACATTTCGACTTTCTCTTTAACGTACGGTTTGCGATAATAATATACCAACCTAAAAAATGCCGTTGTCCCTGGGTCTGATCCTAGCCCACATAAAAATGATGAAACACGAAGTGTTTGTGATCTAGACTGCTATTACATTATCTCTTTGTTGGCGCTGGGTACATTATTGGTACTGTGGGAAAAATAGTGAACAGGCTACCCAGATAGAATAAAAAGAAGGCTTTGTCGTTTTCGCCGTCGTCGTGCAGGAATTAACCCTGTTTGTGTAAAGCTTTTTATGAAAATAAGTCATACACACACGAAACATACATGTATATATCCTCCTATATTTTGGGGTGCACTTACCTATACCTGTTTATGACATGATGATGTACTAGGTCATACTGTACTAACTTATTTTTATTTTTTTGCCTTTGTGATTGTTCTTGTGTTGGTGATGTAGTGTACATTGAAGTTTTAATAAAAAGAACGATCTGCTTATCCTTTTTATTTTTTGGGGACCATTTGAGTTATGACTTTTATTATTATGATGTGCAAGCAGGGAGAGATATTGTAATACAGAGCAATATCACTCTTTCTTCCTTTCGATGTTTTTTTCCTTCTTCTCCGGTACGTTTTAGGACAGTATTGCAACAAAGCTGGAAGAAAGAATGCTTTTAGTCGCGTACTTTCACCATATTATATTTTTATGTTTTTCTTCATGAAACGACACAACCGATGAACATTATTATTAGTAGGTATACATCCCAGAGAAAGGAGAGAAAGAGGAGAAAGCACGACATAACGAGAAATAATCATTCAAGCATAAAACATTACTATTCCAAATAAAAAAGAGGAGAACTATGTGTTTGTGCCGGATCCGATTTTTACATGGAGAGAGGGTAACTGGGGAGCAGCAAGTCAGTAGAAAAACTCATTTTGATTTCATCGTTTTCTCTCTCTGTGTGTGGCGCATTTGTCTGTTCATTCATGTGTATAAAAACGGGGTGCAGGCAATAAAAAGATGGTTTTACGGCGCTACTATATGTTTCGGGGCATGTGCCCATTTCAAATATGATTTTTTACTAAAAACGATTCCATATTTATGAACGCGGCTCGAACACGGGGTGTAATGGTATATATCCGATGTACATCCTACATATGTGCATGTCCAGTTAATATAGGTATTATAATGAATGGTGTACAATATTATACGTTGTCGTTGCTGAATTTTTTTGATGGTTTTTTTGTATCATGACTACGAGCGCTGGTGGTTCTGGTGATGGCGGTGGTCGTGTAACAGATGCAGTTTTATAATATCGTGTTTGCTAGATTTGTTACGGCCCATTATGCTCAATACAGTGTAATTTTATGTGATTAAACGTATGTCACTATTAACGATTTTTTGTTCGCATGTTTTATAGGCATCCGAGAAAAAAATGTGCACACCCACCGCCACAGCCTGTTTTCGGTTTTCAAAGTGACTCATAAAAAATAATGGGGTCGAGCTGTGCTCCCTTTAAATAAGCGTCATATGTACACACGCGGGCTCGTCATTTTTACTGGCACAGCAACAGCAAAAAAAAGTTTGCAATCAGTGCCGCTTCAATACACCCAACACACATTAAAGGACTGTATTTGGGCTTCATATTTGATAAAAATGTGCAAATAAAGAGCATTTATGGCGAAAAAAAGCTGGCGCTTACTCTATTTGTGTATCGTAAAAATAATTAAGTGAGAAATGAATAATTATGACGTGATATTTTTGCTCTGCTTGTTTTCCAGTTTTGTCGACCAATTCCGCGGAGGAGGATGACGAGTTTAATTTGGCGGGATACAGTTACAGCCCTCCAGGTCCAGATTTTGACAAAGATTATTCTAAAAATGTGACTGCACTCGTAGGAAAAACAGCTTCCCTCACGTGTCGCGTACGGAACGCTGGAAATAGAACGGTACGTCTAAAACACGCGTGTAATATAGTGAAGAATCCATGTATATATTTTTTATCTCTAATCTCATATTATTTGCTTGTCATTTTTAATGATTTTGTTTGTGACCTTTTGTTATGTCTTGTTGACAGATATCATGGGTAAGACATCGAGACATCCATTTATTGACTGTGGGTCGAGATACGTACACAAGCGACCAACGCTTCCAAGCCGTTCACAAACCTCATTCAGATGAATGGACGCTACAAATTAGGTATCCCCAGGTGAGATGACATTGCTATTGGAAGGTTTCTATTTTTTCATATTTTTTTCTGCTCAAGATTGACAAAATGTGATTTACTACGTGACATTTAAGAAAGGACAAAAAAATCATAACAACAACACACAAACCACCCACATGTGCCCGGTACCGAAAGTTCATTCAAGATGAAGCATTGTTGTCGTTGTCGTCGTTGAATTCATTCTGTTTTTCTCAGAAAAAGACATTCTATTGTGTACCTTACCTTCATTCACCGTGATGTGAGATATTCCTTATTTGTTGGTTCACAAAAATCGCATTTTTTCACCCTTCCCTACTTTCCTTTTGAGGAGGCACCTTTATTCCTGCTTATTTGTTCATCTCCTTTGTTGCTTCACAAGAATGACCAGATAGGGGGCAAACTCTCATTGTCTCCCCTTTTTAAGTTCTGCTTATTTATGTTCCTGAAAATGATGGAACTTGACTTTCGAAAGGGAACACCAGCACGTTTTCATCTTTTTTCTCTCTTTCTTTCTTTTATTCCATCCGAGCACACCACCCGTGAATTATGGGACAAACTGTAGCAATAGAAATTTTTGTACAGGGAGAATAATGTACATATTTCGCGGAAAACATTGTGAAGACATTTGTTATTATTGCGAGTTTTATTTCATTTTTTCTTCGTGTCAGACTGTCTTTGAGACTTTATCGAGACACCACACAGCCAAGTTATTTATTTTCCTGTGCAGTACACCAAGTTACTTTCGCATAAGTAGTTATTGTCTCTCTAGGTATACATGTTATTATTTTTTGATAAGCCTTTTTGCTCGACAAGACATATATAACGAGAACACGACAGCAAATATTGATTTTCCCGTGTTTTTCCAATTAAGGGATAGTGTTAACTAATGTTGCATTTTTTTTGTTTCAGGAACGTGACTCGGGGATTTACGAGTGCCAAATTAGTACCACTCCTCCAATAGGCCACTTTGTCCATCTAATCGTTGTTCGTAAGTGCTAATTTTCATTAGCGTTCCTAAAAATTGCATTTCTGCTTGGGTCGTAAAAACGTACCGTTGTTGTTCCGTTCGCTCAACGATACATAACACTTTGCTGTCATATGGAGTAATTGAATACTTTGTTATCACTCAATGCATCTTTATATCATCATCGTCATTCACTCAGACTCTTCACGCGTTGTTTATAATTTCGAGAATCCATTTACCCACTTAGGTTGAACCTTGGTATGAGAGCTGTCGTATTACTTTGTTGATGAGAGGCATTCTTCTGTCCTACTTTGTAGTACTTCCATGTTTTCAGGGAGAAACAAAAAGGGCCTTTTTCGGTGAAGAACTCCAGCATGGATCTATTGTCTTGTAGCTTTCTTTTGTTTAAAAAATAGAAACTTTTTGTGCAATAAGTAGTACGAATATTTCAACAGCTTTCCTGTTACAACTTTTCTTTTAATTGATACATACTCACTTTTTTACACATATAAAGTGAAAGTTGTTAGCGGCACTAATATAAAGGATATTTCATATGCGTTTTTATGTATGCAGCGCTCAAGGTAATCAAAATCGTTTCATATTTTACTTTCACTGTCGATTAGCCCATCGAATTCGAGGCTTTCTTCTCAAGTACGTGTTTCGGAGAAACAAGGATGATAATAAAGCAATGCTAAAAGTTTGGCACACAAACCGACACAGATTCATACATTTTTTTTCAAAATGAATGACACCGTAAACTTATCATCGCCTCTCATTTCTTTTCTAAAAATAGGAAAACGAGAAGAAACTGACGAACTCTTTTGTTTTTCGTTTATCGCTACGGTTGTCGCATTTTTCTGCCGAGGTGAAAAGTATCGTTTTGATGGAAGACTAGCATTCTAACAACTTTTTTCTTCAGCATCATCACCAATTTTCTCATTTCATTTGCTCTATAGTGCGCTCGAATTCATCCCTTTTTCCATCCGCATCATTTTTTTAGTTTTCACACTTTAATAAGAAATGCACACATCGACAATCACTTATGTTTTTCGGGATGCTGGTGGTACTAATGGTGACAGTATAATACAGTGCGAGCGGTGGTGTGTGCATTAGCCTTGTAGTTTTCTCCGTCGATAATGGCAGTCTATTCATGTGAAAACGGGGATGATTTTTTTGCGCGAATTTCCTTTTGTTCTTACGCGAATAGTAAAATGTTTGTGGACGAATGAGCAAATGAATGAGAGAAGAAAAAGCTCTTTTGAGTGGGTGCCTGCCTGCTACTTCACGAGTTGTGATTTGTATTGGTTGCCATTTTAGAGAGAGAGAAAAAAAGAGAAAGGGTGTAAGAGAAGAAAGAAGTGTGGTTTCTTGACGAAGCAGAGGAAAAAATGGTCGAGACAAGGAAATAAACGTACGATATATATTTTTCGGAAAAAGAGAAAGACGACGATGACGAGTGAAGTAAAAAAAAGAAAATGAGAGAGAGAGAGAATGTGAGAAAGGGAATAGGAAAGAGAAAAAAAATAGTGGGTAAAACAGGAAAAGAAAAATGGGCACCAAGATGGATTTATATGAAAGATAAATCCTCGCTCACTCCATTTGTGACGGGAGCTCTTTCATCTTTGCACAAAAGACGAATGGCAGAGAGGGAAAATGACGAGAAGGAGAGAAAAGAATGAAAGACGAGAGAAAAAACGAAAAAGAATAAGAAATAAATGTTAACGCAAGCATGATTTCTAGTATCATTCTCTCCGCGTTTTATACATCCCAGTGTATCTGCCTCTCTCTCTCTCGCCGTTTTATTAGCTCAATATTTGTAGAACGCTTAGAAAAAGACAGACATGAAAACAGTCGTTTTTCAAAGGATAACATTTTCTCGGCATTACAGATGCCTAATAGAACATACAATATCAAACTAATGCCGTGCTTTACCCCAGCAAATTTTTGGCAGCACTACGGCCACCGAAAATGTAGTTCCAATTTTCCCAGTTTCCTTACTGAGGAGCCCAAAATACTAGGGAGCATCAAAGAGAGAAAAGAGTTCTACAAATTATTACAAACAAAAGATTAAGTGTAATTCCTTGGAATACGACAGTGCTTCTTGGCTTTATACATTTTTTCAAATCTGGACTCTTTGCGGCTGTACGTATATTAAACCAAAGGGGTTTTCAATGGCAAATGACACGGTGCCGTTGGGAATAGTTTAAACGCCATTTCTTACACGTAGACATTTCTCGATTTCCCTTTTTTAATTTCAATTATTACGCATCAGAACGTAACGCATAAGCGTCACATGGAGACAACTCCCCAATACTTGACAATGGGAGGAACCCTAATGCATGACATGACGGAAATATCCTACTTGTGCCGTTTTTGATGCTGCAGCCCTGTTAGTCTAGTTCTAAAAATGCATGTATCGCTCATCAATAAAAATGGAATATTATTATATTTTCTAATTTCTGGTTCAAACCACTCAAACTGACAACTCCATTAAAGTTTTGTATATTTTAAATTTCAATTTATGAGGTCACATACGGCATACCCATTGTTCTTGTATCATTTCCAACCTCTACAAACTGTCACTGTTATGAACATTAGCAACAATCCTGAAAATTAACTTTGATTTTTGCCTTGGTCGTTGCCAAATTATTTTTCGTTGGTAATTTTATTGAAAGCTTTAATAAGTTCCTGTTGGCAATGCTGCCGAATATTATAGCCCCATTACGCCTTTTGTTCTACATTTTACTCGAGTCTCGCCTTTTAGACTGATTTTGTGTTACAGCGATATGGGAATCAAAACGCCGCCGTCATAGGAGCAATTTATAAAGCACTGCCCCGACAATCTGGAATATTTGCTGGCCACTCCACACAACAATAACGACAGCAATAGCTGTTACATGGGGCTATTATACAAGCCTTAAAAATGAGGGACGATCATGTACGTGAAATAAAATGAAAACAATGCCAGCTTAACAGTTTCAGCTATAAAACAGGCAATAACTGTAATACACATGTTGCTTGGGGTATCCTTTCGGTGAAGTCTTCTGAAAGACGTACTGTTTTTATTAAACTTTTTCCTGTCACTTTGCTGTTGTCGTTGTTGGGGTTGTCGTCTTGTAAAGCTGTGGTGCCTATGGTGGTGTAATTATTAACATCACTAAAGAAAATTCTGTGGAAGTACCACTCTCGCCATTCGTAAATTTCAGACCTATTTTCTCATAATGAAATAGAAATTCAACGCTTCTCAGACTTTCTCCCGTCGCCACCACCAATGTAGACAATTTTTTCTTCTTTTCCGTTTCTCTTTTGTGTTCTCATTACACAGAGTTATTCTGGGATATCGCTTTATTTATATTATATTAGTCTCGGATTTTCGAAGAGAATTAAAAACATCACAAGAATGCTTTTCCTTTTCAAGAAGTTTGTGCTTCTGTTTTGGAATCTCTTAGTAAATTCTTGGAAACTAGGCAAGGGTGAACGCAAGTGAAAGGAAGACTGAGATTTCCTCTTTTCTCTGTAGTGTAAAACAAGCAGAAACAGATTATATACTAACCCCAAATAACCTACCGAATACCAACAAAACATTTCTTGCGTTTTCCTATAGTGTTAGCAATATAGTGGGACGAAACGAAAGTGTCTGGCAAAATGTATCTATAAATATGCATGACAACGTAAAAAGGGTAAAAACCTAACAAGCACGCATGGTGCCAACAAGAGAAATATATTTCAAGGAAAAAATGACCGTTTGTGTTAAAATCTGTAATTCGTTTTCTTTCTCCTTTCCTCTGATTTTGGAATTTGGAGATTGACTTTTGGTAAGATTAAATAGTAAATGTATGAAATAAGGTAATAAAACGGTAGAAAAACAATTCAGTTTTCCTTTTAAATCAATTATTTACGTTAAATACAATTATAATGGTCATAACTACCAAAAGCCACGGCTTTCACCCTTAAAATCTTCAGATTTGGACAACGATAAGAATTATACGATTTTACTTTGATTTATGAACTTTGTCTTTTCACATTTCACTTTTCAACTTAACACAATACAATCTTCTCCGAATTTTTTTTTCAGCAGCGTGTCATCTACCACCTCTGGCGTCAACGTTTTTTCTTTACTCGTCTAGCGTTGATCATCGTGTACTTTCATGAAGTATTTTTCCTTTGGCCAAAAGTATTCTGCCTTATTGGTAATGTTGATATTCTGCAGCAACTCTTTTTATCCCTGAAACTTTCTCCCTTAATGCTGTGCCAACTTGATAGTTAATGTCAGTAAGACTGAAAAATGCATCTTTTATATACTATGTCTTTTTTACAAGTACTGCACGATTATAGACATTTATATTGTTTTGAAGAAACCGACTGCTGATACTGAAACATGTATATCACTAATATTTCATGTGACCCACTCTGTCCTGGTTGGGGAAAGTAGGTTTGTCATTTTATTATAATAGCATGCACGCTCACTTTAGCAAGGGGACATGATAAGGCTGTCACGACCAAGACAAAAAGTGAAAATACTATTGAAGTTGACATACATATATCTCTGTATATCACCATTTTTTATATTTTACCATCACTGATTATTACAGTCAGACATATTCTTATAAGTTTTAAACAGGAGTACATTTCTTTCTATTGTTATTCTTAGCAAACCTGTTTACTACATACATGTTATCATGATGATAGTACTAGTACAAGTGTTATTACATCTGCCACTTTCACTTGCTCCATTCATACATAATATTATCCTCGGTCCTGTGGCACACAGAAAGAAAAACTCATTTCATTGATGATGCTATGTGCGTGTGTGGCCACAACGGTACTTGCTTGCAAGTTTTTACAACCCTGGCAGTAGGACGTACAGAGAAAGCAAGAGTGAAAGTTAAGACTGAGCAGTTGTACCTATTACACTTGTGTACCTATTCCCATACATATTCCTCCTGTAATAAAAGATATATGCTTCCTACATGCTCCCGTCGTCAACGTCAAACTACTGAGAGAAACCCAAGTAGTGTGAGTGGTGAGGAAGTATGCATGTGTACATTTTACTGGTTGCAATGTCAGTATTGAGATGAGAGGGTGCTTGTTGTAAATAATGGACTGAAAAGGTGGACATACCCATATAGGCGTACCTAGAGCCAACGTTTTGTTCCCATTACCATTTCCCCCTACTTTTCTCTTCTGCCAACAACTGCTGACAATGACGTTTACACGGAATGGCTGGTTTTGCTACTGCTCACTTTCTCACTTCATGAAAATTTGAAATGTAACCAACTACAAAATAGCTGGCAATACAGCTAAAGTGTATCCTGCTCTCATCATCATAACAATCGTCCTAGGGATGATGTTACATTTCATTCACAACAGTCATTCATTTTCTTCTCATGCTCCACTGGGCTCAGCCCACAGTTCAAGGAAAAACTTGTTAGGTTGATGATACTTGTCTCCACAGGACGGGGAAGCTGCCAGAAGGAGAAAGGGAGTCTAATAATATCTTTTGACAACGGATATGAAATAGATCAGCATTTGATTTTAATATGCGCGTCATCACGGGGAAAACATCTTACATGCGGGAGGCATGTCAGTCATCACAGACATCGTCGTCATCATCATCATCTCTTGTAGCAGCTAGAGCATGACTATCATCATCGTTATTGTGCTCGTTAAAGTTATCGTTGTATCGTTATAATTCATTATTATTACTATCACTGTTTCTATCGTCATTAGCCTCCAGTGAGAGCGTATAAACACGAACACTAGCGTCATCAACATCATTGTTTCTGCTTTTTTTCTACAGAAAGTTACTCTTACTTTATATGTGAACACATTTATGATGCATATACCTCCTGCAATGATGCTGTTACCAGGGAATATTAACCGTGTCACTGGGGAGAGCACAGGAGAGATTTGAGTTAGCGTAAGCAGCTATTTTCTTCTATTTTCTCTGTCGCTCATCCTTGATCCTCTTTTGGGGGGTCTAGGTGGATTGCCCGGTAGGAAGAAAGCCCGGCGGGGTCAAAAAGC
>JAHZNE010006098.1:0-12862 GCA_027744055.1 Callyntrura sp. NNG-2020
GTCAACTTTGGGGTTTCTTAGCAGCAACGTGCTTCTCTGGTATGTGCTCTAACATCATAAATAACGGATTTCATCATCGCCCATTTCGATGTGGCGTGTGTCATATACATATACATATTCCAACACAACAACGTCTTAATGATTTTCCTGCAACGAGTTTTTGAAGATTTGTATTGACTGGGTTTGTAAGTCTCGTGTCAGATGATTTTAAAAGTGAATTTTTGTCATTATCAGCACAAAGATCAAATTCACGATACTTATGTTATGATCAATTGATGGCGGATGTTTACAGTTAGAGAACAGCGCAAGCGTATCATACGCTGTATCGTATGGACTTGTCTTTGGAAAGCTGTAGGCCCAATACCGATCAACTTTCACGGATCTTTCAGACATTTCCCTAATTTGCTAATTCACACGGCAAGAGTCAAGCCCAGATTGCGGCGGGAAGGTCATTTTATCCTTCGAAAGAAATTGCCGCCTTTTACCTAAATCAGTCTTACATGTATGTTTATCAAGCAGGGCAGGGCCAACATATATGAACAACGATCATAATCCTCATCACTTCATCATCTCATCATATCAGTGGCAGCGACAAGGACAAGTTTCACTTGACTCTGCTACACTCTATGGTAAAAGTGTAAGAATTATCTGTGCTTGCATCGAGACTTCCTATTTGGAAAAGTGTATTAGTTTGACTAATGAAGACAAATTGAACTAGTTTTTAATTTGTCACATTTAAAGTAAATTTAAATACAAGATAATGAATGCATTTTTTCTTACGCTTTGGTGTGGGCGGGACTTGGCACAGTTTTGGAGTAGTCAGTTAGATGAAGTTCTTTTAAATTCCGTTAATTTGTTTGCTGTAATAAGGAAAAATTCTTTGGCCTATCACTTACCTTGTGTTAATTGTGTTATTAGACATTTTCGTGTTAGTGTGTTAGCATTATGTTGTGTTAAGTGACACCGACGTGAAGCCAACTGGACATAATTCACGATATACATACCAACAACAACGAACTATTTGTGACTTGGATTGCCACCTTGTAATGGTTCTTTGCGTAAGTGTAGGACTGTAGGTACCGACGGGGGATGAAGGAAGGTGGGAAATTCCTTTCCAAGATTGAGCCTGAGCCATATTACATTAAACAAGGTTGTAGTAGGAACTAGGAACCCTACATCCGGATAGGACTACCCCTTAGCATTCATCCCCCGTTCGTACAGTCTTTCAGTAACTCGTATTACATTCAATGTACAAGTATACTTATAAGAAAATTTGTCCGTCATTTCCTTCATCATTGATCATTGTTTACCTTTCACCTTGCTCCTACCGAGCGATATGGCCGTGACCGACCTACCTACAACCTAATACTTAATTGTTTGCAGGATTGTTTTTTTATCATGTCATGCATTGTCGTTTTTGTCTTGCATGAATTTGGATATCAAAGAAGGATGAGAAATATTTGCTAGGGCAAATAGATCCATTTCCATTGCTTCATACATTTGACATATACGATATGCAAAAATTGTGATTGCCATGTTATTGTCATGTTAGGATAGGAATAGGATTAGATTAATTTTCTAGCTGTGCTATGCAATTGTACATCATGTGTCATATGTAGGTTATTTAGCAATAGCAATAATTTATTATTTGACGATACTATACACAGTAGCTCACATTTGAATGAAGTTACATGTTTTCCACGTTACGCTCCTCATTCAGCTGTGGCGTATAATGAACGTAGAACAGTCGGCAGTTGTTTGTCGTATTTATGATGAGTCACGACACGACTTATGAAAATTATAATAATAGTCGATTCTTTCAAATTCATGTAGATAAGTATCAATCTATTACGGTATCAGATGACTGGTAGCGGCTGGAAATAGTGTGAACATCGAGAATAATGTAATGTCATTTTTAAAATGCATATAAAAATTCTGTTACATACAATCATACAATATATATAGTAAATGGACAACTTTTCCCGTCTAACAAAATGTTAAAAATCCATGTCATGCTCATTCAAATTTATTACTTTTTACAAATTTATTGTCAACTATCACTGAACTAACTTTAAAATAGAAATTCGACTTTGAATTTTAAGACTTTAGAGTCGATATATGTACTGTCGAAAATTCTTTTGTTAACGCATATTTGCATCACAAAGAAAGAAACTTCCATACTCCAAAAGTTTTTCTGGCTGTGGCATCTAGTCGCTGTCGTAGATTTGTTTTAGTATTTTTGAGCACAGAATCCCACTGACACTGACAGACATCATGTCATATCATAATGCCTAACGTCCATAGTTGATAGTTGTATGTAGCGTAGTTTGGTAATGGTTGGTAGTTGATGATATTAATAATGTATAAGAATAAGAAAAGGTGGTACAGGATGGACGACGTAGATATATTGTTATGAAATTGTTTTGCCAGACATCCTTGTGAACGGGATTAATAATTGTAAATTGACAACGACCGAAGTAAACTAGGGGCAATTCATGGTGACGGCAGGCAAATAAATTTGTAGCATTGGCATTGTGTTAATAGTTAATTATAAGCCAAGTACTATTACAGTAAACAGTTTATAGCCACAGCCATTATAATGCATCATTAGATGTTAGACTGGTTCATCTTTAAAGTTACCTTATCACGTATCAAGTAATGTAATAGCTAAAGTAAGTATTAAAATTATTAATAATAATTATGGCTCGTCTACGTCTACCAGTACCTTATTCATTGCTTGAATAGCGACAGAGTGAAAATTCCGTTGCTTTGTCTTTTAATTTTACTGCTCAGATTATTTGGACGCCATCATATGATTGCTTTCAAAATGATAAGTGATCATAATTTTCGAAGCATGCACGGAATAGCAGGTTGTTTTGTTGACATGTATGAAGGTTTCCTTATCCAATGTATGTAACATACGAATTTGGAAATTTTGGTTTAACTAAAATGCTAAGTGTACGTACAGTAACTAAATCAGATAATCGAAGTGCCACCTCAAACTTGTAACATGTATCTTTCATTTTTTAAAATTTGGCAGGTGCTAGGAGTGAGGTAAAAGTTTCTATTCCTATATACTTGACGTGCCAGACGACAATGCCTCAAATCACAAGAACATATAAAAGTGTAACATCCGGAAGACGTTTATCTTCTATCGTGATACAACGTGGTTCAACCCATATACGAATTTTTTGATCCGTTTGCCATCGCTAGACAGTCACAATAAAGTGCATTTATACTGCCACTGCACTTGACAGAAATCTTGAATCTGTATGCCGTCAGCACTTCCAACTTTAATCTGAGCTGCATTTAAACAAACAAACTTTCATCGAAACTGGTACACTTACAGCGAATTGGCAAAAAGGTGTCATTTCAACTTTAGCAAAGCCTGTCACCTGAGAACAATAGCAAAAGGTATGTCGGTTTCGTTTGTTGGTGTTTGGTGTAACAACTCTTCTTCTCTTGAAGACAACAAAATGTAATAAAACCCATCAGTCATAGTAACAAAAACAATTTTATGAATGAATAGAGTCGACATGAAGACAGGGTCACAAGGGTATATTTAAGCTTTAAACTATATTTTCCCGTAGTATTAACTTTCAATTCGCTCGTATAAATAGATCGACGGACGGGTATGGATGCGTTTTCTTCGTCATCAGAAGATTGGGACACGTTACCTAAGTTTACTGTGTCCGAAGTATTACATCAGATCTCAATAGAACAGATTCCAAGTGAAGAGCATGCTCGCAGATGTCAAGACATTGCTCTACGTGTAATCGCCGTCCTGGAAAAGGAGATGGGGCCAGGTTTGAGTGGGCACGTAATGGTTGCTGGAAGCTATGGAAAGGGCACCGCAATAGCTATCGATTCAGACTACGACATTGTCATTTTTTTCAACGAATTGGAACCCCCTTTTTCAAAAGTGTTGAACAGTATGGAGATGGCCATTAAGGACAATGCCGACAAATTTAAGGGATTTATTTGGAGATTCCGCTCCAGCATACATGTATGTTTTGACGTAGAAGGAATCCAATTTGACTTGACACCAGCAGCTCAACTTGACAACAATTTCCCATGGAACAGGTGGTGTTGCTTTGCTCCATCTCCTTTGACTCCTTATCCTTCTCAGCAATACATTAACACATTGAAGAAAATCAGGGAGCTTAAGGACCCCGAAAAGTTGAGCTATTTGTACAGCTCTTCACTTTCGATTGACGCTGTAATATTTGTGCAAAGACAAAACGCATTCATCCATTCTGTCATTCGTCTGGCGAAACATTGGGCACGACACATCAATACCGGAAGGATCCAAATTCGCGGAAAATCTTTGCTAGTAGAAACAGTTGCAATTCATGCATGCTACAGTCTAGCTCCAGTTGAAATGATTGATAGGAACATGGACAAGGCCTTCATCAGATTCCTCGAATACTTTTCAGATGCAAACAACTTCAGGCTTTATGTTTTCGTCAACTACCACAGAGAAGACATACCAGATACGGTGTTCAATCAGACTCCATTAGTTCTCGATCCGGCGAACCCTTACAACAATTTATTAAGTCCTCTGAACTTTCCAGGCCTAGCGCTCAAATGTTTCCAAGAGGGCGCACAAATTACTATAAAAAAGGTAACTGAGTGGAAAGAAGGGGATTGTGACAATATAGCTGCATTTCGACGCATATTTAAGAAATTATAGTACATAAATTATTTGATGGTATTAGACCATATAAAATATATTTGTAACTAGCTTTTGGTTGGATTCTTGCATACCTGAACCGAATGTGGTAATGTAGGAATCGAATCAAAGATACTGGTTTTTCAGAATTCTATTTATGTCTGTATAGTGTACAGTATGGAATGTATGGTATATTTGTTGTAACTTTTTTAAAGCTGCAATTCTAGACCCAAAAACCAAGTCAGTTTCTTGATTTTGACGTAATTTCAACATACCTGATTGACTTGAAATGAGAGTTTTTTTTTGTTAACTCTTTAGCTTGTATTGATGATCGGTTATTTTGTAAGCATAACATTGTATGTGGTGTAGCTGAGCAAACTGGTAAATTTGTATTTCGCATTACCGGATAAAAATCTAATTACTTAATGTTTTGGTAAAAAAAAGCATTGTTGCGATCAAAAAGATTTAGCTAAATGTACAATTGTCTGTGGCATCATTATAGTATTGTATGATATGTAATTTATTTGTCGTGTCTTAGTTGGTCCTTTTAAAAAACCGCACATTCACAATTGAAAATGGAAAAACAAGGCTTGTTTTCCCTTGACTTTATCTGTCATTGAGCAGCTAGATTAATTTTACTTTACGGATGACAAATTATCAGGTATTTACCACTAACGTCCGTAAGAATTACCACAATCAAAAGCAAAACCTATTCAAATATCCGTAAATGAAATAGTACTGCTCCTTTATGTAGAAGTCGGGACGTCAAGTTGGACAATAGCAATGAATGTCAAAAAATGTAAAAGACACTGGAATATGGACAGTCTACTCCTATAGGTTTTGTCAAGTAATGAAGAAACTTGAAAATGAAATCTTGGAAATATTTTTGCTGCGTCGGGTTCCGCATGAAACACAAAACGAGAAAAAAAGATAAACATGAAAGCCAAATAAATCTTTGATGGTAGAATGATGAAAATACTGTGTAAAAACATGTCTAGTTAACCGATATTGCATGGTTTCGCATTAAAAGTGCCATAAAATTGTTATGTATCACTGTATCGGCGTTAGCTTAGCTAGTTAAATTATTATAATGTTAATGGAGAAGGAAGAGTGAAAGTAATTATAATGTACTGTAAAATATAGGTTACCTCAATATTCATAGTTCTTTAAATTTTAACACTATTGGTGTTATAAAGAATATAAGACTGATGAGAGGAAGATACTCATTTTGTATTTCAAACATTTTTTAAAGAGTTGGGTAGTTAAACTCACGCAAGTTTGTTGTATTAAACTGAATTGAATTGCTTGAAACATTTTTGATAATTGCCAGAGGTATGTTGTCCACTACATGTTACAACCTATGAGTTCATATATTTGACGAGTATTATTTTGTAAATTTTTAGTTAGTCTTGTTCGCTTTTATACCTAGTTAGTTCTTTTTAGGTAGTTAGTTACTGCTATCCGCACATTATTACACCAATCGCTTCTGTTCGAAATAAATGGAATATATTATTTTAATAAAGTTTACATGAGCTTATAAATTCTTGCATTTGTGTGTTCTTTCGTTCGAACTGGTTAACGAATCTGACAAAATGAATATCGTGGATGAATGGCTAGATGAGACGATGAGATGATATGAATACATTAAATTACATTTGAAAACATTAAATCCGAAATACGGTAAACAGATTCATTTGCACAAGTTTCAACAAAAGTTCTTATGCATTATTGGCCCCCATATATACAATTTTTCAAACCTATTTCTGCTGCTGAGTTAGAGTAGGTTTGTTACAAAACCTCATTAAATTTAGCTATACATACATCATGGTGTTGAGGTTCGTTCATGTACATGTGGACTGTGGACCTCTCTTCCTTTCCTTCCGTAGACTTTCATGACACAACTGACCAAAGTTACAGACATATATTTTTAGTAAATTCATTAAAGTAACTCATTGCCTCAAATTAATAAACCTGCGCGACAAGATTTTGAAATATATTAAACATATCCTGACATGGTCTCACAACCGTCCAGGAACCACATCACGATCTGAATGACCTCCATTTCCAAAGTATTTGCAGGGGAAACAACAATGACAGAATTCACTATTCACTGAAAGTGGAAGACAAGACAACTGACAACTGGTACTGAAACGAACGGAACTATATGAAAGCAAAGCTAAATAAAGCACGAACGTTCATACAAAAGCTAGGGCTAAGGGCACACTATTTATTCCCCATAGCATGAATGGGGGCAACGTGATCCTGGCGGTGGCTTCAGAACTTTCTATTTATACACAAACAATGTTTTTTTATAGCAAGTGTTAAACTAAAACATAACAAATATACGAAAACAAAACATAACGTTGATTTTTCCATACTTATGTTTCTGTTACTACTCCAGCACTCCAGGTCCAGAATAAATATCTGATGACCCAAATAAGGCCCAGACCCAGATAAGAAATTATTGAAAATACTAAGTCGTTCAGTATCAGTCCAGGTTCTGGCAGACGCAGAGCCAAGCTCTGCAAGCTCTGCAAGCAATACGATGCTCGAGTGACAAGTAAATAATCCGAAACGACTGTGCGATTGTCCGTTTACTATAAGCTATCGTTTAGTTAGTGGACTTTAGATTTTCTATTTTTGTCATTAAGGGAATTGAAGTGTACACATTCCACAATCCACAACAACACTCACAGTTAACAGTGACAATACGATTTCATTTAAATTTGATGATCACGTGGTGAATCTTGGAATTTGTGCAAGAGCTGTTGCTTTTTAGTTATTCAAATGTTAGTTAAGGTTATTATTACAGTAAAACACAACTTCCAGTATTGAAATTGTTACAACTGAGTTGATTTGATACGCCACGATGGCTTTTAGTTCGTCATTGCCTGTCTCTGAAATTCTTCGCTCGAAACACACGTCAGAAACATCTGCTGAAGACGATGGCCCAAAAACCAAAAGTAGAGAGGATTGGAGAAAAGCAAAAGAGCTTGAAGAAGCTCGAAAGGTACATTCATTAGTTTGTTTAATTTTTATGATAATATATTTAAAGCAGGAGTGCGGTCCAGATAACATGAAGTTTTTTTTATATTGTAGGCGGGTACTGCTCCTGCTGCCGTAGATGAAGAAGGTAAAGACATAAATCCCCATATTCCGCAATATATTGCGTCAGCACCTTGGTATTATGGATCAAAAGGCCCAACCTTGAAGCATCAAAGAATTCAGCCAGAGAAACAAAAAGAGTTTTCTAGACTTGAAGAATGGTACAAACGTGGGGTGGATGTGGTACGTTGAATATAAAAAAAATGCTCATTTCATGTATAAAGTTATCAACTAGCTATTATATATGGTTGTGTTATGTGACACCGACAAGTATAATTTAAATGTTTTTTTTTAAATTGCATGCAATAGACTAAAGTTGCCACAAAGTTCAGGAAAGGAGCATGTGAAAACTGTGGGGCAATGACGCATAAAAGGAAAGACTGTATGGAACGACCGAGAAAATTTGGAGCAAAGTTTACTGGGGATGCAATTGCTCCTGACGAACATGCCCAGCCAGATCTGGATATGGATTTTGATGGAAAACGGGATAGATGGAATGGATATGACCCTAACGAGTACCTAGCAATAGTTGAAGATTTCCAGAAAGTAGAGGAAGCTAAGCGGCATTTGAAGACAGAAAAGCTGAAGACTGGTCAAGAGTTAGGAGAATTACCCGATAATATGGTATTTAATTTTAGATATGCGATTAAGCGCCGTGTTACCTATAAATATTAGTGTACCGATTCATGTTTGGTGTTTTATACGTGTTTGTTTTACTGATCAACTAGGGCAATGAGAAACCTGTTGTTCGGTCCAAATATGAAGAAGATGTATACCCAAATAATCATATATCTGTGTTTGGATCCTTTTGGAGAGCAGGGCAATGGGGATACCGATGTTGTCATTCTTTAATACGGGTAGGTCATTGAAATTTAATGCTGAATACTATTTACATATGCCTAATAAAATTGCACCAGTGATAGCATAGTTAACTGACTGTTGTGAATTTTCCATTTTTATAGAATTCATATTGCACTGGGGAAGCGGGGAAACAATCGAACGACAGTTTGGAAATCCCGCACACAGTAACTTATAACGATGAGGAGGATTCCCAAAAAGAACTGGAAACCGCTGCAGATCAACAAGCAGATGATACTAAAAATGCGTCTGCTGAATTAGGCGAAGAATCTATCGCAGGATCCTCCGGTACAAATAAAAAGACATCGAAATCAAAAAATAAGAAGAAGAATGAAAAACGGAAAGAAAGGAAGAAGAGACGATCCCAGAAAAAAGCTTCAAAGAAACATTCTTCCTCATCATCCTCAGAATCATCATCATCATCTTCTTCGGACTCGGATGAAGATGACGAGATTAAGAAAAAGAAACGACTTGCAGCAGCATTGATTAGAGAGGAACAACGTCAAGCAGAAGCTGAGAAAATGATGGACGATCGTAAACGATCCTACCACAGTTTGTATGAAAATGCAGCTCCCACTGAAGAGGAATTGGAAGCGTATTACATGAGGAGACAGAGGGAAGAAGATCCAATGTTTCAATTTCTTTCTAAAAAGAAGAAAAAGCATTAACTGTATTGACAGTTCTTTTGCTTTTGATCGTAATTTATTAAATGAGTACTTTATAATAAACTTTATTGTTCTTTGTTGGAAATACCTCCGTCTAACTGGTATACGCACAATGACGTTTCAATTTATGCTAAATAAATAAACGCATTCCAAATGCTGGACTACTAAAAGTCTTTTCATGTTTCATACAATTTTTACACTGACCATTGTGATTTAGACATGGTGATGTGTGAGGAAACTCTGGAGTATCATTTTAGTTATTATACAATGCCCTACATAAAGGTTCATCATATTGATATTAGTGTGTGGAATGAAACATTTGTCGCTGCATAGGTATTGCATAATTGGTCCTTCAAACCTATGATATTTAGATTCCACGAGTTATATTTTTAACTAGATTCTTGTAAGGCGAGCAAATAAGGTAGCACAGAAGTGCATTCATATACTGTTGGTCCAGGAATTGGAAGGCGTGGAGGCAGAATCTTGCCAGCCGCGGGAGCGAGGCTCCTGGGAAATTTCGGATAATTGGGAAGTGGGAAGAAAGGGTAAGTAAGAAGCGGTAATTTTGAATGATAAATTACGTAAATTATGGCTAACCGTGTAAATCAACAGCCAGTACTTCTGTAAAATCTCTTTTTTAAACAAAAATTGGCAACCTGATTAATACTCAAGTTTCAATGGGGAATGTTTGCTTCGGCTGCTGGGGAATTTTGATTGCTTGCAAGATTCTGCCTCCCTGTTGAAATGCACCAGAGGATCACGACGCGTCAGACGTGAAGTTAAACTTACATTTAGTACACTTATGTAACTCCATAAACCGCCTCATATTATATATGTTATATGTTTTGGTCCGTAATAAAATGAGCTGACAACAAAAACTGTTTCAGTCCTCAACGGGTCACAGAGGTCAATTGATCTAGATCAAACTAGGTATAATTCAAGTAAGATTCACCCTAAGATACATCTATATAACAAATTTCATTGATTTAATCATTTTAACTTTTATAATGATACATCTTCCGGGGGTCCTTGAAGGTTTGGTGTCAAACAAAGATCTGAAATCATTTTCGAAACTCAAAGTTCAGTGTAAGTAAAACACGTACGCCCGGACGACCCAACAGACTGAAATGTCAATCAAATTACTGCAGTCCTGCGCTACATACTTATCAACATATTCATTATGTTATACATTGAATCAACATGATTCACAAGCTGTAGTTATCAACACTCGTTGCTTATCTATCAAAGCTTTAAAATAAGCTTCCAGCCAGCGACTCGTTAGGACATCAATCCACTTGTGTAGAAAGTAGAAAATGCTTTTGCTTTACGGGAAAGCTGATTACATGATTGCCAATGTCAGGGCTGAAATGTTCACCAACTTTCATTTACTTTTTTTTAAAGAACCACCAGAAAATCGTAACGCGCTCAACATAGGTAGATTTATTACAGTACTTCATTGTAACACAAAAAATTGTTAATTTCTGTAACCTTTTGCGCCGGAATTATACCTACAAGTATTTGAAAATATTGTGCCACAATAAAGAACAAGAAATTAAGTATTTTCACATCTCCCATTTTAGGAGGATTTTTAAAACAGAAAATTGTCAAAAAACAAAAAAAAAACTTGTCTACGGAAAGGGATCTACGAACCGGAAATGCAAATTAATATATATATTTTTATAAATATATATATAAATTCGAGACAATTTGATAAAATATTAATTTTCTAATCAAGTACGATTTTTGATCAATATTCAACATGAAGAAGCCCTGGATTAAGAGGTTTGCAGACGACTTCAACTTTAACCGTGTACCTGAGGTACATTTTTGGAAAAGTGAGGTAAGTGTAGTGAGATCTTGTGCTCATACAATGGTGTAATTTTTTACAAAAAAAATTTAATAATACATGTGTCAATCCTAAACTAAGTATATAGGTCAAGGGGTATTTGATATTGGATTACGTTTTTTTAAATTTTCTAGTGGGAACAATACGATCCTCATGATCATCAAGCCCCGGTGTCACCGTATTATTTTGCGTACCGTTTTTTCTTCATGGCTTGGTTTGTGGGTACTTACATCGAAAACTTCGCCTGTAATACAGGTGAAGACAATAACTTTTACGGATTGTATTTGACAAATCAAACGTACACGTTACAAGTCGCATACGCAGTTTTATATTTTATATATATTTTCTGGGCTTTTTGGAGACAACGAAAAATTGGCAGATTATATTTCAACGATAATAATAATAAATCTCATGACAGTGTCGACATTGACAATCCAAAGTCGAGGACATTTCACAATGAAAATTATCAACTTCCTATCTTTTGTAAGGTGTTGTGGATTATAATAAACATACTCAACGTAGTGCCCTACATTGTCACCGCAATTTACTGGATGTTCTTATTCAGTAAGTGCTGAACCCAGTTTAAAATACAAATTTGTAAAAAATAAAATTTTGATGCTCATAAAATTACTGTAAAACAGAAAGTCATGATGGAATGAAAGTCTGTGAGGTAATGGGGAATCTTTTTGTACACGGTCTTAATTCGCCCATGGTTCTTTTGGACGCATTTATCGTAGCAGTTCCCATTCGAAAAACACATGCAGTTTTTCCCATCCTCTTCGCTATTTACTACACGTTGTTCTCGTAAGATTAACAAGATCAAACAATACCAAAACTGACTGAGAGTAGAATATGGGACCTTGCATGTAATTTGGAAGAGTATAAGAGTTGAGGTACTTGAAGTATTTAAATGTGTTTTGTTTTAATCTATTTAGAGGATTGTACGAGGTTTTCAATGGTGTCTACAATGCGGAACAGGATAAGGAATACATTTATCCCATGTTAAACTGGAAAAACAAGCCGGAGTTTGCTATTATAACCTGTGTCGGGGCCTATATCGGTGCTATCATAATGCACTTGGTTATGGGCTGGGGAATTTATCGACTTAGAATTCATCTCAAATCTAAATACTCAAAATTTTCAAATGACCACTAGTTTTATATTTAACTAATTTTATTTCTACAAGGGGTCGAACAAAATGTAGCAAATAGAGATAATTTGCAGATTCATTTTTAACGATTAAATGTTAACATTTAAGGATTCCGTCCACATATGAATTCTTGATACATTTTGTCAAAAGATGTTAATGTTAGATTTATTTTTTTATCCAAGCATTTGGTTGCTTTTGAATTGTAATTTCGGATATATTTTTATTTGTTGAATCACCGCGTCTTCTCTGCCTCCGTCAAATTAACGCAACATTTTTAGTCATGCAAAAATAGGCTTTCAATAATAACTCAAATTCATTGGTATTTAAAGTAGTAGTTTGTACTATTGTCATTGCAGGCCGAACCCTGCTCTGAAATTTTCCATAGAACCGATAATAAAAAAACAAAAATTGTATTTAAATACATAGAAAGGTCTGTAACGTTTCACCAGTTTACCAGTTTACCGCTCTGTTCATTCTGAAATCAGAGAATACTATCAGCGTAGGGCGGAACAACAGAAGGTGGCCCAAAAGACGTTTCTTAAATCAAAATTAGATAGACTAGTTGC
>JAHZNE010006099.1:0-18353 GCA_027744055.1 Callyntrura sp. NNG-2020
GGGACCGCCTCCACCTCCCCCTCCTCCCGGCATGTTCGGTGGTCCTCCCCCACCTCCCCCTCCTCCTGGAATGGGCGGTGGTCCCCCACCACCTCCACAACTACCAGGTAACCCACCTAATGCACCTGCACCTTTGCCATTCCCACCGCCACCACTACAAGCTAAACCAGGTGCGTGTGCCCACACGTGTGTTTTGTAATCTATTCACTTTTTGTAACTAATTATCTCTAACTTTAAACTACAAAACCGCTAATAAGTCGTTAAAACAATCGCAGCTTTCCGCAAGCGCCCGGTGAACCCCAAGTTCCCGATGAAGCCGCTGTACTGGTCTGCGAAGCGGAACCCGCGCGAGGGCGTGCTGTGGGATAAGCTGATAGAGATAAGCGTGGACTCTTTCGACGACTTCACCGACCTGTTCAGCCGCCAAGTGGTGGAGAAGAAGCTGAAGAAAAAGGAGGAGGAGGTCGTGAAGCAACCGAAGGTTACGCACGCGAAGCTACTGGACAGCAAGAGGAGTCAGAACGTGGGGATCCTCATCAAATCCTTGAATCTCGACATCGAGACGGTCAGGAACGCCGTAATGGAGTTTGACCTCAGCGCTGTCGACCTCGAAACCATCGAGAAAGTCTACGAGAGCGTTAGTTGAAACTACTAATTACCCCCTTGATTAGTTAATTGCGGGACTTAATTAAAAATTAAATAATTAAAAACTACGACCAAACATGGCTTATCTCTGATTAAAAATGATTGTGATGATTAGCGCCCCACGCCGGACGAGCAGACGCTGCTGACGGACCACGTGCAGTCGACGCCCGAGATCCCGCTGGACAAACCCGACCAGTTCGTGTACGACCTGTCTTGCATCCCCAACTTCTCCGACAGGATCGTGTGCCTGACGTTCACGTGCACGTTCTTCGAGAGTCTCAACACCATTACCACGAAACTCTCCAACTTGAGATTAGTCTGCAACGTCCTTACCAACTCGGCCGAGCTCAAAACCATACTCGCGCTCATCCTCACGTACGGGAATTACATGAACGGGGGTCAGTCACACTACAAGTTATACTGGAATTAACTTGAATCGATTTTTTAATTAGTTATCGAATTTAAACCGAATTTTAATTTCCACAGGAAACATGCAGCGGGGTCAGGCGGACGGCTTCAGCCTGGATATCTTGGGCAAGCTCCGCGACGTGAAGAGCAAGGACAACAACATCACGTTACTCCACTACATCGTCCGCGCGTTCATGCGAGAGCACGAGAAGGCGACCCCCCTAGTCCCAGCCACCACAGTCCCCGCCCCTGACCCCGACTCCTCCACCACTCCCCCGCCTAACCCCAGCACGGAGATCCCCGTGAACCTCCCGGTCCCTGAACCCCAAGACGTGGAGCGCGCGAGCCTCATTAACTTTGACGAGGTCGACGGAGAAGTGAACAAATTGAAGCGCGACCTAGAAGCTTGCTCTGCTCGGGTGGAGAAAGTCGTAAAAGCGGACGAGACATCCTGCGAGCCGTTCCGCACGAAAATGAAGGAGTTTGTGGAGAAGGCGGGATCGAACATCACCGAGCTCCAGGAAACGTTCGTGGACACGGAGAAAACTTTCAACACGACGCTAAGTTATTTTGAGTTTACTCCCAAGAAGCGGGAGACGGCCACGCAGGAGTTTTTCTCCCTCTGGGTCGCGTTCTGTAACGACTTCAAAACGATCTGGAGGAACGAGCAACAGCGCATTCTCAAGGAACGCGTCAAGGCAGCTGAGCGCGTTGTCAAACAGAAAAGGGGCAGTCTACTCGGGTTCATCACCAAGAAACCCAAGCAGACTGGCGGTTTGGTTAGTTGTGATCACTCTTTAATTTAATTAGTGCTTTTAATGAGAAATTAAAAACGCGTGATTTATGAAAAGTGCTTTTAATGGTAAATGCGTTTGCGATTGCAGAAGGACCGGTTCAAGAAGAAGATGCAGGAGGAGGAGGCCGCTTGAATTTAACGTGCTTTATACGCGCTGTGATAATCTTGTATTTTTCAGTAATAAACGATTCGTTTTTTTATTATTTAATCACGTTACCTTGACAATTTTAATCAGCGAGACTATTCATATTTCATACATTAATTAAACGGAATTCGCGTAGCATATTTAGCGTAGCTTCTTTAAGAAAACATGTCGTCGTATCCGTGGGAGCGCTCGTGGTCGGGGTCCGGCATCCCGAACGGTATCCCCGGCGCCCTCGATCCCCCTCCCCCAACGCCACGCCCTCCCATCCCAAACCCCCCACCAGGTCCAAAAGGCCCGACAGGGCCGAAGGGGTCGAACCTCGCCCCTGGAATTCCTCCGGGCATCTGCGGTCTCCTGAATCCGCGAGGGTCCATTAGCATCCCTCCGGCGTCGGGGAGACCACTGAAAGGATCGAGGTCGGAGCGACCGATGCCCCCTGCTGCGTACGGGTTCCTTGGGAGTATCAATGGGTTTGGGGGTTGCTGTTGCTCGTGTTTCGAGCGGAGCGACTCTTCGTACCTCCTCTTTGCCTTTTCTCGCTCTTCTCGCAGGAACTTCAGTTCTTTCGCGTCCCGTTCGCGTTGGAGGCGCTCCTTTTGCTCATCTGTCAAGTTTGAGCCGTATGGGTCTTTCCTGTGGAACAATCAGCAACACGTTACTTTACAATTAACTAAACGACAAATGAAAAATTGTTAAATCCGCGGACGATCCCGTCAACTTACGCCTTTTCGAATTCGTCAATTTTCCTGGTGTCCTCCTCGTCCTTGAACAGCACCCCTTTGACATCTCCCTCAAGCGCCCACAGCTTCTGAACGTAGTACACCTCCTCCACTTGCGATTTCCCCTCCCGAACTGCCTTCACGTTCACGTACTTCCCCGTCTCCACGACGATAACTCTAGGGTCGTTGTCGAACTGCTTGTCTTCGTCCTCCTCCGGGTCGATCACCAACACAGCCACCATCCCGTCCACGAGTTCCTGGATCTTGACCACCCAAACTTTTTTCGTGCCGTAGTTCCTGTACCGGAACGGGAGGTAACGGGAGCTCGCTTTAGGGTCGTTCTCAACCACCTCTTCCAGCCAGTTCCGGCGGGGGATTTCGGAACCCTGCTCTGATCCTTCCACCTCCAGTCGCAGGTTTGTCGTTCGCACTGTTTAACCACAAGTGTTTAATCGTTAAACCATTAAACTTTAATGCTTCAGTATTTAAAGATTTAGTAAATTAAATTTACGCATTTACGAGTAGATCGTACCTATTGACCAGTGTATTGCGAGAGCGATGGCAGCGAACGGGTTCTTCCCTTCCGCTGGGTACCTCACCTCCAAGAGCATCTCCAACCCTGGCGGTCCACTGCTCCTTGTACTCATTTTCGCGTTCTTCTCCGGGGGTGGGTTTGACATCCGGACTATATGATTGTACTTAATACACTTTAATTTAATTAATTGCAAAAGCTGTTAACTAAAATTATCTACAAGTTTAGAACTACCTATTATTCTTTGGAGTGAAATGAAATGGGGTTTCAGAGAAAAACGAATACTAGACGTAGACCAACACAAGTTGGTTTTGTTAGTGTTTTTGAGGATCAAATGACAAAACAAAAACAAAAACGTCAAGTTGAGCTTCGCGGGGACGAGACAGGGGTACTCTGAGATATAAACATGCATAGTGTACGAACCCACCCCCCATAGAGTGTAAATGATGAGTAGTGATTCAGCAGAGAGAGGATCAACACACTTTTTAGTGTGACAGGTGAGAGACGGTTCAGTGTTGAGTCATTTTCCAAGAATCTCACGTCTCGTATAACCGCAATCCAGCTAAAAAAAATAATTTTAATTGTCAATTAAAACAATGCCCGTGTCGCACGTCCACTCGGAGTCCGAGTTCCGGGCGCTAATCGCCGGCTCAGGGCAGAACAACAACAACTCCGCCGATAAGCTCATACTTATCGACTTCAGTGCGGAATGGTCAGTTTTTTTTATTTAATACGTGTCATGTGTAATTATTGCACTTTAGTTAATTGACAACCGAGTCACTAATAAATTATGTTTTAATTTCCCTGCAGGTGCGGCCCGTGCAAGATGATAGCCCCGACGTTCGAGAAGCTGAGCAATCTGTACGGCCACTCACATTTCCTCTTTGTGCACGTCGACGTGGACGAGTGCGGCGAGCTCGCGCAGGAAATGGGCGTCAGAGCCATGCCCACGTTCGTGTTTTGCAAGGTAGCGGGCGTCACATAGTATTGCTATTGTATTTTTTTAATTTTTAAAGCGTTTGATAAGTAAATAACAGCTGTATTCTAATTCCAGAACGCGACTTCCAACGAGCTGGCTCGTATCCAGGGAGCGAACGCGCAGGCGCTGGAGTCCAAGATCCGGGAACTGGCCCCCAGTTACCAGGCTCACTTCACGGGTCACGGGAACAGGCTAGGGGGAGAAGGCAGCAGCGGAGGTCCGCAAGTCAAGTCGTCTGGAGCGAGCAGCAACCTGTCTGCTGACGAGATTATCCAGATCTCTCAGGCCAATATCGAGTACTCGTTAGCCAGCTGCTGTCGAGTTGGGTTCAGATTCCAACCTGCCGTTCAAGGCGGCATTCTTTCTGGTGCAAAGTCAGTCGCTATTACTATACATCACGTAATCACGTGAATATAATTATCGCATACACTTGCTATTACCACTAATTGCCCGATGCTGCTGTATTTCAGACCGTTTGTGCGGATAAACGGTTCGGAGCGAGTGGGCAAGCTCCGCTCGTTCGTGGACTCTCTCTTGGAGCTGGGCGGAGTGGCCACTCCCAACTACGAGCTGCACACCGCCTACCCACCCGCTAAGCTCGACGAGGATAAAGTCATTAACGATTCCTCTGTTGCTGGTGCTGTCGTCGTGATTAAATTCATTTAAAATAAATACTAAACTACAAAATAATTAAAATTCGATTTATTTACAAAAAATTCGTTGAAAAAAAAATAAATTAGCAAGTTACACATTTATCGTTGTATACAAAAAGAGACATTAATTTGTGTTCTTCTTCTCTGTTACCCCTCCGTGTTACCCGAATTAATTGTTTAATTACACAACTTTAATTAGTTTATTCAATATAGCCCGCTGGGCAGGTCTGTAACCCGCTCGAGTAAACTGGGGCTACTACCTCCCCCTCCGCCATTCCCACTACCGCTACCAGAGTTACCACCCAGGTCGTTGTAGCTCAGGTTCGTCACTTTGCTGTCACCGTTAGGCGCCTTAGACACTAAACTTATCTGGAACGTTTTCTGCGGGTGGGAGTGCACCACCTGAGGTTGTTGCTGTCGTTTCTTGTTCTTGTGCTTGTTGAACAGACCCCCGCCGCTAGAGCTGGGGCTGCTGCTGCTGTTGTTGCTAGGTTGAGGTTGCTTCTTGCTGCCTTTACCACCAGAACCCCCGTGACGGTCACGATCCCGGTCGCGCTCGCGCTCGTCCCTTCTTTCGTCTCTCCCTACTCCCCCACCCGACCCGCTCGAGAACCTGTTCATCCGGTAGTCTTGCAGCACCACGAGCGAGTTGGGTTGGTCTTGCCTGGATTTATCCTGCACGGGGTTCGGGTACTTCCACTTGAGCGTGAAGTTGTCCAGGTTCTCGAGGCTCTTGACTCGAAACCCGGAGCTGGGCGGGATCCTGTTCTCGTGGTCCGACGACTCCAGCACCCCCCACTGCTTGTTCCCCCCGTCCAGCTTTGAGCTCTTGAAATTCGCGAATTTACTCGCGAGTCCGCTCGTGTTGAAATTAGGAAGGGTGCTGAACACGTTGCTGTTCTCCAGCTGCTGCACCACGTGCTTCACGCGCAGCGGTGAGTCTCCCGTGCAGTCCGTGTCTGAGTTGTTCAGTTCCGTGTGTGTCGTTGTGGAGTTCTCCGACTCGAACAGGTTCGGTTCAGAGCGGACTGGGCGCGGGGCGAGAGGCGCCCCTGACGTCGAGTCGTTGTACCGAGGGAGGAGTGGGCGAGAGTTTAACACAGGTACTATCTCTGCCGTGCTCCCCGTTGAACTTTCGTTGCTGTTCAGCATTTCGTTGTTAACGATGTTGTGCAGGTCCTCCAGGATCTGGTGAATCTGCTCCGCCTCCTCTTCCGAGTCCACTGGTGTTGTGATGTGGTTTATTGGCGTTGTACAGCTCAGGTTTCGCGGCGTGTGCCTCTTCTTTGTGTACTTTTGCTGCTGCGCCGCCTGCGCTGGCTGGATGTTGTCTTGCTTCTACACAAGTGCGTTTAAATTACAGTTAAACCGTTAACTCCAAAACCTCTAGAGTTATTTGCTATAACTCCAAGGGTCGAAAAATTACAACTCCAAAAACCCTAGAGTTGTTGACTATAACTCCAAGGGTCGAAAAATTACAACTCCAAAAACCCTAGAGTTGTTGACTATAACTCCAAGGGTCAAAATATTACAACTCCAAAGTTAAGCGTAATGACTATTCCAACGTACCTTAATTTTATCCTTGAGGGTAGCAATTTCCTGTTGTAGCGTGGCAACGCTGTTGCGCAGCTGTGAGTTTTGTCTGACGACCGTGTCCACGTCCACGCAGACTCGGTCCCACTCGTCCAGTTCCTGAAGCACCAACCTCGACTCTCTCGCGGGAGACAACTCGGCGCTCTACAAGAAAAAATCATTAAATCTGTTGTCTCCAATTGGCGACGCTTTCTCAATATTAAACGTTCACTGACCTTCCTGATGACGTCCACGTTGAACCCCGCCTCCTCCAACTCGACTTGCAGGTAAACTCTGTATTTAGCACTGGGGGCGGACGCCACGAAATTCCGCAGGAATTTTATCCCTGTCGCTTGGAAGTTACCTGCCGCCGCACTACATAAAAATTTAAAACGTTTAAAATTCGAGCTTCATTGACGCCACTCTGTATTTTGATATGGAGTAGCATATGTTATCCCCCACCTGGAAATGGCGCCCACGAGCACCTTGCACCGAATTGGTTCCCCGAGTCGTAATCGCAGTGTGAGCAGCGCTTCACTAACTTTCGCGTACGCATCAACGCCGCCTTGTTCACAAACGCTGCGAAAATAAAAAATCAGAACATTCAACCCCCAAGGAATATACATACCCCTTCGCCTTGCAAAAAATACCCCAATCCCATACCTGGTGAGTATCTCTAGCGCGAGTACCCTGGTGCTGGTGTTGGTGCTAACGGTACAGTGAACAACGGGATACAACCCGTGCGCGTACCCCAGCAACTTGGGAATCGCGTCGATATTCCTCATCATGAGTGCGACGCACTGCACACAGCTCCTCTCATCCAACACGAGTTTCCTCTGTTCCCTCAACCCCTGGACGTGATCAAGAGCGTCGTGGATATTCCTAAGCGCGTCCAGTATACACGTGACCCCGTCGCTGACAAATTCCTGCACAAACGACGGAAACGCAGACCGGAGGTCCGCTTCGAGTTTGAAGAGGAGCTCGGATCCGTTTATAAACTTTTTCATCGACATCTCCGGCATCTGCTTGTGGTGGTGCTTGTTCATGTCGATCAGACCCTGACCCGGGATTATACCCGGGTGCGTTGTAGAGTGTTCCAGGATCACGGTAGGACCTGGTGGTGGGTGGTGTGGTAACGTTAGCGACGACGTGAACAGCAGGCGAAGCGCTAATTTTTTAAATTTAATTTATTTACCCAAATTATCTCGAATATTTAATAAATTCACAATAAATAATTCTAAAAAATCGTTTACCCCCGCAGTAGTCCTCTGGATTGTAAAGAGGTGGTCGGACGGACCCTCCCTCCTTCCCCCCTCCCCCTCCTCCTCCGTTATTCATCCCGTTATTATTAGCGTTCGGTGTGTTTCCCAAGGGATTAGCGTTAGTCGGGGGCATGACTTCTCATCACCCAAAGCCAAAGTCAACTCAGATCGCAAAACAGCCCAAAAAAAATATCTCCTTCACCCCCGCTCCCAATACCGTTGCTAATAACAACTCTCTACGTCTATAAAAAAAAATCTCTTAAGCGCAATCGACCGTTAAAGATCGTGTAATCCGTACATGATATGGCAATCCCGTCGTCGTCGTGGAGCAATCTTGATTAACCCACAATTAAACACAAAAAAAAACGGTGCACACTACCACAGAGTAACGTAACAAACGATGTTGTAATCTCTCTCGTTGCTACGAGTAACGAGGAACGTAGGACGACGAGAGAGACTTTTGACGTTATTTAATGAAGCGTTTCGTGACTACACGTACGTAAGACTACAAATAGGGTCAGAGGAGAGGAGCAGAAATGGAGTGTATGTGCACGGGTGCCAAATTGGGATTTTTTTTTACACACGAGATGTGTTGTACTACACACCGTATAACGGGATGTGCATTCTCTCTCGCAAGTGCTTTTTTTATTATCGTCATTCCTAAATGCGTTCTTCTTGGGGGTTGCTTTCGAGTGGGTGGGTGGTTAACGCTCTTTATATTCGGAGGGGTGAGAATCCTAGTACCAGTAGTAGCACAGCAGCCATGTTCAACTGGTGGTGCTCAGGGGTTGTTGTGAGTTGCGATGACGACGAGGATCGCGATCGTCGTCGTGTGAACTGTGAACAGAGAAGAGAGAGAGAGAGAGAGAGAAAAAAAACTTTTTCTTTCTCGTTTGGGGTTGATGCTCGTGTGTACACACAGCTCATTGTTGGGTAGGGGGTGAAGGGGGTTTTTTAATGCACGCAATAAAAAAAAATACGCGCAGCAGTAAATGCACCTGCATGTGTGTATGCAATGTGTGGATAGGTACGAGTTAGAGCAGGACAGGAGCAGCGACAGACCGTGTTCAGGATGGGGTAAAATTCGCGAGTGTTTCGTACTGGTTATTATTAGTATTCTGGGGAGCATTGTTGGGATGACGACGAGGAGCGAGGAGGAGGATGGTGATGATCAAGACGAGTGGTGTGGATGATTAGGATCGCGAAATGAAAGTTTTGTGTACACACAACAGTGCGTGTGTGTGTACTGTGGATGTAGTCACGTGACGGGTGTGCGTAATGAACAAGCGATTCTTTGTGGTTGTTGTTGTTGTGGTAGCATTTTTTTTTATTGTTTATATCACCATGACGTTATGTTGTGGAAAATAATCTGTCTTTTTTTTCTGAATATATAGTGCGTTGAAAACTTAAGAGTAATAATAGAGCGGTGTGTAGTAATGCTTATGCTAGGGGGTGTTGGGTTGTCTTAGTGACCCATCCCAGCGTTGGGGTCGTTCTCGTCAAAGTTGATTATGCCGAGGATGCTCAGGTACGTGCCCGTGGAGCAACCGATCAGACCGAAGATTAGCAGCAGCGTGTCCTGGAAAGAAGCGGAAGTGGGGTTCAATTAAGCGGGGAATTTGAATTTTTTTGAATTTTGGTATTTGGGGTTCCGTTTTACCTTGATTAGTCTCCATCTCATCGGGCCGTAGCCGATTTCGTAGAAGGTGAGCAGGGAGAAGATTGGGGGGAGGATGAGTCCCAGGGTCGCGGTGCAGAAGGCGCCGACCAGCGATATCACCAGGCCCAGGTTTGGGATCAGCACCGCCAGCGCGACTGTTGGCAAATTTTAATTGTCATTAGAGCGGGTGGGGGTTGTCATTTGGGGGGTTACAATTTTGGGGGTTGCACTTACATGTGACGATGACGAGAACGGTTCTGTAGACGATTTCGGCGGCGACCTGGGTGTTCTTTGGGATTCTGGACTCGATGAAGGGCCAGGAGAGGGAGATGGGGATTCTATCGGAAACGGGGATATTCGGTGTTGTCAGGGGGATTTGGATTTTTTTGGGTAGATTTTTTTGTAGATTTTTTTGTAGATTTTTTTGTAAATTTGTGAAGCGTTACCATGCCGATGCCTTCGAAAGCGTAGAGGGCTGTGCCGAAGTAGAGTGGAATGTGGGACCAGGAGTTGAACACAATGTGGAAGTTGGGACGCTCCTCGTGGATGCCGTGCATGTCTTGGAATATGTAGTAGAAAATTATTCCCAACCCGATCGACATGAACACGTTCGCTATCGACATCACTGGAGACAGGTACTTCAGGTTGCGGATCCCTACGGAAAAATATTTTTAAGTTAATTTTTAGTTACGTTGCTAGGGCGATTAAGATTAGTTAAATGTGCGTGTGCTTACAGTTGAGGAAGATGAGGGGGAGGAGGAGTACGGCTAGGTACGTCTTGACGGACAAGTCAATGTTGAAATACTCCTGCATTATCTGTAAACGCAACCATAGAAATGTTATTCAAAAATTGGCGGGAAAATATTTTTGAAAAATTTTGAATGTTTTGAGTAAGTTTACGTACAATCCTGAGGTTGGTGGCGACGAAGACGTAGTAGACGCAGCAGAATCCGATTTGAGTCATGCAGAGGAACGCGTCAATGACGATCCGGGCGGTTCCGGCGACGGGGCGCAGACATGGGGGTCCGTGCTTGAATGACAGCTCACCCACCTCGGCGAAGTTGAGGTAGGGAACGCGGTTCTTCTTCGTCAACACCTTGCTGCACTCCAGCTGTTTGTCAACATCATCTTTCATTATCATTTATCGCCTTTCATTCACGCAAGCGCTTTTGCTCATGAAATTTTTAACTTAAAAACGTGTGCTCACGAGAATGTGCATCGTGTGGACGCAGATGACGCCAATTACCAGCAGACCCACAGATCCCACAAACAGACCGGCTAATAAAGCGTTCAAATTTGTTAAAAAATTTGTGTTAAAAATTTATTTTGAAATTTGATTAAAATTTAATTTTTAAAAAATGTCCGCATCTCCATGGTTACCATTTTTGAATGCCTCTGGCATGGCGAGGATCCCGGTCCCGATGTTCCCCTTGAGCAGATGAATGGCCGTGTCGAGGTTTCTACGACAACAAAAAAAAATCTCATGATTCTCACATTACCCCTCGCCGAGTATCAAGTTCCACGTGGCTGGTGAATTAGCGAGAGTGAACCTGATTGTCCATCAACCTGTCGTTACTTGTCAATCATTCTCGTGTTTTTTAGCACTCGAGCCAATTCCATCACCGTTTGTCATTTCGCTCGTTCGCGTAACCTTAATACGTGTGCGCGCATTTGATTTACGCCAAGAGAAAAAGTGACAGAAAGAAAAATTAATTTTGACTCACGAGGTCGGGTGCTGCACATTCCTGTGGGCGTACGGGTCGTACTCGCCCCCGTCGTTGGGGTGACCCCCGCCCTTCTTGAGGGGGGTGTCGTCGATCTGGAACGTGCTTATCGGCTCCTTCTTCGGCGAGGAACCGTTCTGCACGGGGACGTTCCCGGATTCCACGTCCATCGTTACCACGGGTGCGTTGTTGATAGGGATACGCGAGTGATGAGAGAGGAAGACGAGTTGCGTTGGAGACGAGATGTGTTGGAGACGAGTTGCGTTGGAGACGAGATGTGTTGGAGACAAGAGTTGACGGAGCTAAATAGATGCGCTTGGTGTAGATGTGGAGTCTGGACTAAAATGGTGGTTGGTGTTGGCGTGAGTTAAAGTCTTTCTGGAAAGAGAGAGAATGGAGCATTTTATAATTTGGAATTAAATTATTTAAGGTCAAGAGTATCCGCGATATACTCGGACATATACGCCATAGCCAAGACATACAAGACGCGATGTATGGTCGGTCAAGAGATATACGCGATGGCGCTTTTAGAGGTCAGCTCTTTTTTCTGGGTGTGTTCCCTTATCGTTCGTAAAAAACGCGATTCTCTTAATTAAAACTGGATTATCTTCAAACTCATTTCTCCTCTTTGTGGGGAGCACATGGGGACAGGCGTATCTATGGCAGCCACAGCCACACACACGCGTTATGAGCGTTGTAATTTGACCAAATTAACGTGTCTTTAGTCTATCGGGAGAATTACCAGCTTTTACACGGATTATTATCTGGCCTATACTCTTCTGTCCAGCTAGCTCTCGTCTCTATAACAACGTTCGTGTGTGCGCCCAAGCCGTCTTTGCTTTATCAAAATGACCTTTTGGGAATTGGTTTTGATGTTGCGCAAAGATCACCAGCTTACGAGCTTGTATACTTGCCATCTGCGGACGCACAAACGACACCACTTGCTACCACTACCGGACGAGACAGTCACTACTCCTTTTTTTACTCTAAATTGGCTAATTACATCATGTTTCTCTCTCTTCACCTCTTTCTCTCTCTCTCTCGTTACACATGCACACGCTTGTTCCTGGTTGTCTTGGGAAATTGAACAGGAAGGTCGGGACTGCGGATCTGGACTACATCATTTAAACACTTTTTTCTTTGTGCATCGCTTTTTTTATGATTTGCTGGGTTGGGTTTTGGGGATTGGGATACCGTTCGCATGGAGATGGAACGTTAGCGGAGGGGTGACTTGGGAAATACAGGAAATTGGGGGTGGGTTTGGGATGAACGATGGAGATTTTGGCGGATGTGATTTTGGTTAGGGACAACAACACAACAACTTTTTTTACGACTGCCGGATAGATCGAGCTATATTTAGCGAGAGGGAGGCTATGACGACAGTGCTGGTCTCAAACTGTCACGGATAAAAAATTGCACTTCTTTCTACGAATTATCCTAATTTATTATCACCAGCGATGAATGGTGTTGTTTACAACGAGAAGGTTTCTATCGTTACGAAGAATATCAAGAGGAGTGGGCCCTAACCGCAATAATGTGGGCTACTGACCATTATAACGATTGATGGCGAGTGTGGTTGAACGACCCGGTCGTGTTGGTGTATTTTACGAGGGAGAGACACACCGAGTGATACGTTTATATCCAGAAAAAAATTACTCGAGGATCATGGAAACCCAATTATCACTCCAGCCAGATCCTCTCTACACGCACCATTTACACTACTTTATCGACAAATATACTCTAATTAATGTCAAGTACGAGGAGCATTCCAAGCACGTCACTGCTATCTAGCGAGTTTACACTATTTATCTGTTACTATCGTGACGAACGGGGAATATTAAGTTTCTTTAAACTTAATTAAGATTCTGGGGGAGTTGTGCTATCGGGTTTTTTTTTTCTTGTAAAATTTTCCGCTTTGGATTTTACGTTTGATTGGGAGATGCGATACTACTCCTATCGCGTGGCGGAGTCATTTGTTTTTTTTTTAGTTTTTTTGCGGATTTTTTTTTGTTGGGAGACGATACGATACGATACGATGGGAGATGGGATGTGGGGAGGAAGTGTTAGAGAGAGAGTGTTTTTTGGCAGGATTAGACATTTTTTGCGCTTTTGAAAATTTTGTTGGGAGAGATTCGGAGATTTGAATGTGAGGCTGTCTAGACGGGAGAACGTGGGTTTATTTTTGTTTACGTGGTTTTTGGCAACACACAATAGGGGCAACAACGCAACGTGCTTTCCGAGTTTTTTTTTTTACAGATTGTGGCGCACGAGAGGGAATCGGGGAGAACGTGTCATTGACAACACTTCTTTATTGATCCTTGTTAGCACGGGCATTTTTTTAAAAGGGGAAATATAGAGCGGAGGGCTTTATGGGGGAACTGGGGCTTCCGTTTGTACGGGGGATTTACAGAGAGATATTATGTTGATATTTTGTGGAGGTTTACTTACGGAGAGGTTCAGAGGAGCAGAGTGTCAGAGTCCGAGATGGGATGATTACTGAGGAAACTTGAAATTTTGCAGCAAATCGAGATTAATGTGAAATGCAAGATTTTTTTTTATTTTGTGGCGGTGGCGGTGGTGGTGGTGGTGTGTCGCATTTAAGAATTCAATCCTGACTGCTGGAGTAAGCGTTTATTGCTATCAATTTAGCTCGCTTTTTTATGCTCCTTCTTTTCCCCTTTCTCATCGTCGCACACAGGGGGAGATACACTACGGGACATCACACTTGTCTTATTATGTGCAGCGACGGAGGGAGATTCTTTTTTTTATCTTTTTATGCTCAGCGGGGGAATTTATAGGGTTAGTACACGTGGGTGTCTGTCTCCGGGAGAAAGGTTCGATTATTGGTTGGTGGCTGATTAATGGAAGTTTCTGTTAACCTGGTCTTACGTTTCAGTTGCATGCGGTTAATTTAAATATTTTTAAAATCAGACGCTAAAACAGTTATTTTTTTGGGCATTTTAATGTTGATTTGTATGCAATTTGTATGATTTTCAAGTTCTTAATTATAAAATACCTATTTTATTTTTTTTAAATTAAACTATTTTTTACATAAAGTATGTTCATCTTTTTAAATAATTTTTAAAACATAATTAAACTTTGCAAAACTTCGAATGAATTTTTTAAAATTATTTTAAACATTAGACTCATTAAAATTTAAATTAAAAAATCTCAATTATTTTTTTTTAATTTAAAAAGCAAAATTAATTAACTTTTTCAATTTATTTTGTAATTTACATGTTTTCAAAATTTGTATAAAATAACATTGACTAATTATAATAAATCAAGCACATTGAAGCGGTTATAAAATATAATTTTCTCTTAGCAACTAAAAATGTCATAAATGCTTGCATATATTTAGGTATTCACAAAACCATCCGTAATTTACAATGCATACATACAAACCCCCGCTCCCGAAATACCCCGCTCCCGCGACTTTTCGCTCCTCCGGTTTACCGGTAGTATTCTGTCCCCGCTGAAAAAGTATTTTCTGCGTGTTGAATAAATGTAAGGAGGAGAGTCTTTGGCGATGTAATATTTTAATGGTCTTAAGAGAGTGTAAAATAGTGGTAGTAAAAAAAAGAAAATTGATAAGAGCAGCAGAATTAGAGGATGCAGAGTGGCGAGAGAGCGCATAAACGATGGAACGTATTACAATCAAAAAAATTGCAGCGTAATCTATATATTTGCGATGACGAGTAAAAAGACTAAACGCTGCTGCTTCTTCTCCTGCTACGCTGCCATACCAACGCAACGCATAAGCACATAAGCACATAACCCAAAAATAAAAAAAAGTGTCTTGCGTCGCAGGGCATCATAAAAAGGTTTGTATTTATTTCGAATTATTAGTTTTAATTGGAAACCGAGCATCTCGCCTTTTTCCGTCCTAATCGACCTGATTTATCACATTACGTTACCGACTAAATTGACTTTGATCATCATGATCGATGCGTTGCCATGTAATCGCGCATGTTTTTCGGTGTGTTTCTTTTAATGAGTTTGTTGTTCACTACCACCGCCGTCCACCCAGCATGACCAACTACACCACTCACCAATACAAAACACCGCGTCGTCGGCGTATACTTGATATTATGTTGTTAAAAGGTAAGGTTACGTAAACGTGGGGTTGCCATTACGACAATTTAAACGTAATTGATTAAAAAAATATTGATGATGGGATTTTCGAAATGTATTTACTCTCGTCCTGTTTGTCGGGGTGACCAAACCGCGTTTAATTAACTTTCAAAATTTCACCATGTTTCGTTAATGACGTGTGACTATGGATACATGATGCGAGTTGTGTTGACGATGCTGCTGCTCCTCGTTGCGGGGGTGTATGCTTACGCTTGTATTGGTGAATTCTGTAATGACTGGTGAACCTTGACGGATAGCGTAATTAACAGGAATGAATGGACAAACGAATTCTTTTTTTAACGCGACACAATGTTGACATCATCGCGTCTTTATCTTCCACTCGGCTTATCTTAATCATAACTAAATTTTATGCGTTTCGACAGTTGGGAAATTTTCCACAGGAACGACAATTTTGTATTCTCAGCCCATTCGCTTGTTCCGTATTTCTAATCCAAAACGTTTTTTTTTATTATGCGCGGATTAATGGGCAGCGCAGAAAACAATTAAAATTAATTGGTCCGAGTGCGTAATCCGCTTAGCCTCATAACAACTTGTACGTAATTCTATTTTTATGGGGATTACAGTCGAAGGGGCAGTCGCGGCCCATTGGCATGTGTGATTTATTCATCCAGGGAGCGTTACGGGACGCCAAAATTACATTTTAATTGCGGTAGGGTAGGATTCACAGCTAATTATTTACGTCTTCTGCCCACACATGTGCGGGTTTAATCCACACTCGCGGAATACTACTACACCAGTTGCTATAGGTTTTATAGATATTCAATTTCCAGCAAGATTGGAATTTTTTTAAGCGTCTCTGCAGAATATTCCACGCAGCAGCAACGTCAATCTTCTCAGCGTCTCAAGTAGCCCCCGGCAATTGGCACTCTCCCATGGAAACTGTACTGGAGAGCTGCTAACACAATGCGTAATTTAACCACAGTTCTGCTCATCCCAAGTGTATAATTTGTGCACGCATTAAATCTGGACAGACTCGTGTTATCTCGAACATGAAATTGCAGGGTTTCTCTAGCGACCATTTAAATGAGCGCCTCTGCGATTATTACAGTGGGAGTGTGAGTGAGTGTGTTTGTGTGTTTCTGCAACGCTCCTTTTTTTAGGGATCAGCGGCAGCAGCAGAGAATTAAAGAGACAGAGAGAGACAGGAGAAGACAATGCAGCAAGAATTATTGTTACAATCACGACTCCCATCACCATAACTACTACTCTATAAGCAGGGTCGTCACACACTCGCTATCCAAATTACTACTACGCACTCGGTGTGCATGTTTTAGGCATTTGCTGGGCAGGCACAAAACCACGGAATGAGAGAGTGTTCTTTAATTAAAATATGCTGCTCCTGCGGTCGCGACGACGACGACGCCAGGAAAAATTTAAAAATTCCATTTTTTTTTCTGCGCTGCTCAATTTTTCGGCACTTTGACATTTACTGAAAGATGTGGTGTTGTCAGGGGGAAAGAGACCCGGTGTCTTTTCCACTTGTCAATTTTTTCTAATTTTGGCAGGTACTGATAACGAGCTTCTCAGAAGAGCAGCGACGAGAGTGTTCGCTGTTGCTATTGCAACGTTGGCAATACACAGTTTTGGTATTGGATGCAGCTCGTCCTTAACCCTTGTTTCGCCACACATTCTTTTGATTAGTGCCGAATTTATCGTTACGTAAAAAAATGCGGCGGCTCGTATTATTCATCGTAATAGCTTAATAATAGCTAGGGAAACCAATACAGTTTTTAATTAATCGTTATGAACCTTAACTGCGTTATTTATAAATAGTCAGCAGCTAACATTTATGGGGAGAATTACGACATGACACACCACACCACTGTGCGTCGTGGGGCCGTCCATACGAAAAGTCACTAACCCACTTTTTATTTTTTGGGTAATTGATGCAGCTTTGCTTGTGGATATCTTAGTAGATTTTTACGTTGTAAGTGAACGGCCCCTAAAAACCGTCTGTGTACGCACCCAACTGTAGCGAGTGTTATTATTTAATTGTACAAGGCGAGTGGTATGGTGTAACGTGGCAACCTCACCCAAATTGGGAATAGAAGTAAAAAAAATAAAACGACTGTTTTATGAGGTTTCATTACGCTAAGTAGGTTACTCCAACACTAATTACCCGACTTTTCCCCCACACACAAGCCTTGGATTATCTGCTTGACGTCTTGGAAACAAGTTATTATTGATAAACTAGAAAAATCACATCATTAGACGCAACGCTTTCATCTGCTCATCTCATCACCGTGATAACACCAATCACGGCAGGTCCTGATCTACACAAACCATATCTCCACCTCTCTCGTCAAAGTCAAAGTCGTCATTAAACGTATTCGTCCACGTCCTTTGCTCCGTCATTTAATGCTTACATATTTATTTGCCATAGGAACACGCTACACGGTTACACGAAATGAAGAGTTTAAAATTTCACAAAAAAATAAAATGTTTAATTAAAAGTTAATAAATTTTAAGTCTCTTGTATAATTCGGTTGTTGTCAGGGTGACCATAGTCAAGTCTTCAGAGGGAGGGAGTCAAATGTCAAACGTCAAATCTACGCACCACAAGAAATAAGAAAAAATTTAGTAAAATCGTCCGTCTGTCTATGCGAAAAATAAGGGTAAATGAAAAAGCGGCATATGAAAGTGGCGAAGTAGCGGGTGAACCTGGGTGTTAATTGTCCGGTATGAGTAGGCCGTGTTGTTTCCTGGTCATGGCCCATCCCTGTCCCTGTTGCTGCTGGCTGCCCATGAAATGGGAGGCGAGCTTAGGGAATAGCGTGGCCAGAAACTCTCTAGGCGGACACTTGTCGACCTTAACGAGAAACTTTTCCATAGAGATATGCCCAACAACTATAACGACAAAACAAGATGGGTTTTTACAAAAAGACAGAACACAAAAAGATTCTTTTATTTCATTTGTTGCAATAGAAACCCCTCGCAAGTTACAGAATAGTTTTTTAAAATCATAGTTAAAAACGGCCTTAATTTATCTTCTCCACCCCCACCCCTTCGCTTTCTCGGCCCAACCCCACCCGTAGTGGGTGTGGGGTTGCTGCCAGCCCCAGCCCCCGTGACCACCACCACCGTGGTGACCACCCCCGTAACC
>JAHZNE010006100.1:0-19818 GCA_027744055.1 Callyntrura sp. NNG-2020
ATATCATAGCAAAACCACCATACTATAAAAAACCATAATATAATGTAACCAAAGTATGGTAGCAGCCAACGGCATACGATGTACTGGTAAGGAACGAAAACTACGGTGGATAAAAATTATTTTTTCTTTTAATAAGCTCCATCCACCGTCCATTTTTAAAATGAAAGATAACAAAAATATTAAAATTATATTAACAAGTGTATATCGATTACAGGCGCCAAAAGTTTGAGCTTGCTTAAAATTATTGACGAGTTACTTATATCGTTGCTTGTATTTAAAAACAATTATCTGTTTGACAAAAACTTCAGTCAGTCAATAAGTGGTCGTTTGGTTGCAAAGAGGTAATATACAAGCTGTTATCCCAGGACGGTCCAGCGAACATTTACGTTGTTATTAACGTATGTGTATATTTAGTGGTAATTGTACTTCAGCTTAATGGTAAAAAATTTCGCTTGCAACTTCAAATCATACAGCGCCAACCGCAATCCGGCATACAGCGAGCTACTAAATAAATGATGAAACGAAACGCAATTCTCAACAAACTATGTTTTTGTCGAGTTCAAATTCTCATACGGATAATGAGTTAAAACAAAACCATTATTTAGGTCCACGTTGTGCTGTAGATTTAAGACATGACTGTCATGACTCATGAGCGATTATTCAGCAAAACTACAAACTACCGCGGCATTATTAGTGTGACGATATGATCGGACGCAAGTTTCCCATTAGATGTTTCACATTCAACAATTTTTATTTAAAAAGATTTCCTTTTTTAATTATCATAATAACCATTAAACAATTCTATAAAATACTTTTGCGCGGTATAGCATCCTCCATTTCTTTCACGTTACGTCCAGCTTTGCTCAACGAATAATAAAAAAGAACATTCTTCTTGCGAAATACACACATTAAGCTGTACCGTCATCCACACACGGCATAATGATTAAAACGCGTAACATAATCAAGTGGAAGTTTGGTACTTACATTTCTCTTTAAAAACGTTGTTAGGATTAGGTAAACATTATAAAACATCGTAATTAGTAATTAGATAGAGTATATAATGGATAATATAATAATGAACATCACAGATATGGCAAATAATTTTTACTGAAATAGTTCTTATAGCTAAACTTAAATTTGAGCAGGCATAATTTTGTAATACATATTATAGTTTCAGTAATATTTGTGAATTTAAAAATATGCGCGCTGAAAGTCAGTAACATACATCAAATAAGTTGTGAAGGTATACCGTTTGTAATTGTCCAAGAAATTTTAAAAAGAAGTTGAAAGTATTCCTCAATGCTTTTCGAGCAATCAGTTTTCTCTTAGCAGGATCAGTTATTCTGGTCATTGTAATAGTCTATAATATCAAGGTTAGGGCAGGAAATTGTTGAAGGAATGAACAGAGGAATGATAACAGTTTGAATAGTATGTACAAATATATTACAAATTACTGCAACATTTGTTGTTGGAAATGCACCGCTGTTGTCGACCATGTCTCTCTGGTAGAAATGTGTAAAAGTGATAAACCGTTTTTTGTAAAAGTTATTGTTTTCCCTACTCTGCAGTTTCCGACAACACAGTAATTTAAGATCTGGGATAGTTGATAGTAAGTACGGCATGTCAATGGGTGTCTTAATATTATTGCGAAATGTCAACTTACACTGGACAAAATCTGAATAATATTTGCTAATTAAAAACAAATAAGTAATATCAACGCTTACGAAAAACACTGTACGCTCTAATTCGTATCTCTTGCATCTTAAAAAAATTTAAAATCAGTTTTAAAAAATGAGTTCCGCGGCGATTCCGTCTTTGTTAAAAATCAAATATTCCAGCCCCGGCTGTCATAATTGTATCACTTTAAAATGTGTTTCAAATGCTTTTAAATAAATATGTATTTTCATCTCGTGTTTTACTACGTTGTACTTGTCCGAATGCGTTAAAACTTTTGTATAGGTATTACTATTACGCGCCCTACTTTTTTTATTGTGGTGTGCCACTAAAGTGTACAATTATTTTCCCTATTAATTCGTTAATGTTTAGCTACTCCCAAAGAGTTCCAAAACTGGAGTCTTTCATTGTACGGTTGTGAAATTAACTGCGGTTTTACATCCAATTGAAAGTATTTCAGTTGTTGTGCGGGGTCTTGGGGCGGCCAAGCCTGTCCGAGAAATTCTAGTACTGTACCGCTGGTACTATCCGTGTCAGTAGTGATTCTTTTTCCAAACTCCACCCATAGCTTGACTAGTTCCCGAGACATTTGGTAGTCCCTGTCTGAGGGAGAGACCTTTGCTAATAGTGGCATGTAAAACTGAAGGCTCAGCTGAAAATTAATCATATTTCATAATCATATTTTTTTACATTTAGCTGTAAAATTGCGGTAATGAAGTAGACAACTACTTCAGTTGTAGCAGTAGCAGTTGAAGTAGCAGTTTTTATCACTTGATAATACTTACCTCATCGGAATGACAGATGCCTGCAATTTGTAGAAAGGAGAAAAGCAAAAAAGATTAATATATTGTGAAATGAGGGAATAATTTTTACACGTAATAATTTTTTATACCAAAGTTTGGATGATTTTCCCAGTAGATATATTTTTTCACAAGATTCTTCAACGTCATTCCCATGATTTCCAGTAGTGGGTGATGTTCCCCTTTCAAAGCCAACACAATGTCTGCCAAGGTGAACTCTGTTTGGTAGGTGTAGTAATACAGATACACAGGTGCTACTTTGGCCTGGTACGTTACAGCTTTGTGTAAGTCTATTAGCCAGAACCGGTCTGTAAACATGCTGGTATAGTTTCTGAAATCTTCTAGAGACTCGCCTTTAGAGTCTGACAGGAAGTAGTAATCCCTCAACCGATTCAACACGCTAGCGTTCGTATTATCTTCGAGGTAGAGAAGGCGCGGTAAGAATTTATCCATGTCTTGGCGTAGACTCTCAATTAGAGTTTCATTTCTGGCAATAACTGCAGACATGCACAAACACATTGATGATGCTCGTTTGTCTTAAAAAGACTTGATTCAAAATTTTTTTAAATTGACTACCTGCTGAATTAAGCAGTCCTTCATCACTATTAAATCCTATGATTGCCGGTACTCTGTTGAAGTCTCCCCGTTTTAGCACGGTCATTGGATGCTCCGCGAGGAATGTTTTCCCGTCAGGAATGTTTAACTCGATTGTAGGAACAAACACGTCAATGATCTGTCTCAGTGGATCGGAAACCACTTGATGGCCCATCACTACTTCCATAGCTGTCATGTTTTTCATGCACGATACCATCTCACGAGTATCATCGGAGTAGCAGCCTAGGTTTGAAGCGAATTTTTTGGACTGGGAAACTGGGTCGTCTGTCAAAGCCCATGGATTTGTTGCCAGTCCACTTTGACTAATTGCTTTACTGAAGAGCCCTTTATCATACAATGGAATTATTTAGATATTTGGAATGCGCACGTCATGACACATTAAACTTGTGTTCACAGTCGTACCTTTGGACATTGGTGAAAGCATATGCATATGTACTGAAGCTGCACCTGTGGGGTAAAAAATGAAATGCGTGTAATCATATCATACAGTTATGTAGAGTCCATTTATTTCGAATGCTACATTTTCTTTTGAATTGCCAATGATAAGAGAATTCGTTTGACACGTACCGGCAGATTCCCCCATTATTGTCACACGAGCCTTGTCTCCCCCAAAATGATGAATATTTTCTTGAATAAATTTTAGAGCCATGACCTGATCTTTTAACCCTTGATTGCCCCTGAGAATACCATCCCCGGTATTCATAAAACCTATAACATGAATATTCAACAGCACAGTTTAAGAAATTCGCTATGAAGCATATCATTGTCAAGCCAACATGTGTATGTATTTGTACCGAAGGATGCGAGCCGGTAATTGACAGTTACCAAAACTACATCTTGATCCATAAAATAATCTGGACGATACATGTCCCCTGATCCAAAAATGAATAGGCCTCCATGAATAAAAAATATCACAGGAAGCAATGCGGACGAGTCCTCCTTAGTGCCCGCAGGCTATAAAAGTCAGAGAGATACGAATTCAACGTTATTCGTCTCAGATAAAAGTACTCATGATCGGGAAAATAGAGAATGAAATAAAATGTCCGACCACAAGCATAAAATATGTCCTGTTCACAATATGTGTTAAATCTTAAATGTTGCGATACCTTTACTGGTGTGAAGATGTTAAGAAATAGGCATGATTCTTCCCCAACAAAAAGATTGGCCATAAGATCTAGTTGAATACATTGTGGTCCATACTGTGTTGCGTCCCGCACACCACTCCATTTGTCGACTTCTTCTGGGGGCTAGAATGTTTTTTAACAAATTATTAAACTCTACTACTTCATGGCATTGACAGTCATAAACGCATGCCCAAGTCGGAATCTCAAGAAACCGCGGAACATTATTACATTTATGCACAAAACTAATCAAATGTTTAGAGTTTGGATTTATTCTTTTATCGTTTTTGAAGCCTCAAATTAAACAAAAGAGGTACTCAAAAAATCTTCAAAAAATCATTCCAATTTTCTATCGCAAAAGGAAATTGTATTTATGTTAACATAAACTTTACGAGTTGAATATCGAATTCAAATAGCAGATATAAGAAAGAATTCGTTTTACTTAAACGTTCCAACGTCAAATTTCTCGGATTTGCTTATCTACCTTATACCTCGGTATTTTTACCGCGGGGTTACCCCCGGGGTTCTTACCTCAAACCTCAAAGGTCCTGTGGGTGGTTTGGCAAACGGTACTCCCAAGTAACTGAAGTACTGCCTTTCATCCCGAGAGTACGATACAACTCCTTGAAGTTTACCATGCGACGTGGAAACAACTGGAGCCAATGTCTTCCCTGGAATTCCATATTTTCGTAGATAGACAGCCACAAATACCACTGCCACGGAGAGCACCGCTTTTTTCCCAATCATTTTGGAAATAACTCACTACAGCAAGCAATATCACAGAAAAGAACGGAGGTGGAGCGATACATGAACTTATTCCATGTAAAAAATATTTAACGAGAAACCAATTTTGGAACAATTTTGTAAATCGTTGAACTTGCGCTTCAGACGAATCGCAAAACCCAGTCAAAGTTCATACGATGGTCCAAAATATCACTGCACTCTACACTGTGTTCTCAACAAAGTGCCATAATCGAGTGGAAGCATGCAATAAAAAATACTGACATAAACAGCTATGCAAAGTCAGGATTTTTCAAGCCATGTACCACACTCACTGTTTATTTAAAACACACAGGCCTGCTGTCCTGCCATACAGCATTCAATGTCATCCTCTTCTTTCACGTTTTGTCATCCTCTTCATGTAAATTGAAGTAAAAAACTGATAGGCGAATGCAAATAGTCTAAGCCACTCCAGAGCTGGACAAAAGTTTTAAATCACAGTATTTACGTGGGCTTGGTAAATTGGTGGGGAAGTAGTAATTGCAATTTACATGCTACCACTTGAATATAGCAGTTCTCATTCTGTGTTCGTGCTCACCACTTGAGGAGAGTTTTTTGTTGCGAGAGTTTGTCATCCGCCTCTATTAAATGTCTGTTAGCATGTAGTAACGTACATTCTTTTTTGGGAAGCAGTTTTCATTTAAATAAAAAAAATGAACACAGCCCAAAAGTGATGCGGTCAGTTGTGCGGTTGATGAGCGCACGTACTGGTGAACTAACAAACTGTTATAACCCAACGAAAAATGTAATTGACTGTTTATTTTTCTTTAACAACAATAATTAAGCTGCAACTTGACGGAGCCCGCAGAGGTCCAGAGTCCAGAAACATGTAACGCAGAATTCACAATGCCACACAGCAAACGAACGACTAGGGTGATAGGATGTTATTTCTGCTCGGCTGAATACCGGTGTCTTCTCACTGATGTCTATATGTAATTGCGAAAATGTTTCTGTAAACGCTAGCAGAATTCGAGTAGTTGGATTGTATGTCTACTGCGGAATGAATGCGAACTCAATAAAACAAAATCACTCTACAGATCTGATCTTCTCATCATCACTTACAATGTATGTAGTTGTCCAGTTGCTGGAGCAGGAGGAAAAGTAGTAATTTTCACGTAGTTACGCGTACGGGTTTACAGAGAGCTTGTTTCTTTCGATTCCTGAGAAATGATTCCTGTTTCGCCTAAGAAGAGCTAGTCTGAAAGCGTAAATCAAACTGAACTTAGCGCAACGAACCAACATATACACCTTATATGTTAAATGTGGCATTCAAAGTATCATGTTTTTATTCGTCTCCTTTCGTTCATGTGCTACACAAAGCCCATTTACCTTGTGCAAAAGGAAGCATTGTTTTGTTACTCTATCTTTTGCAGCTAATTTATTCAAGAATGGACATCGTGTCGTCGTCGCTATTTTATAGCATGCAAGATACACACCAGAATAAACATTGCTGCTCTATGTTTACAATTGTTACCCTTCAGAATCTTCGTTGTACCTTGTTTAAGATATGCTATTCGATTCCAGCTAGCAGCAGCCGTTCTAGTGAGCGCTGTTTTTTTATTAAATGGAACGAGCATTCGTGCAACTTTAGTTACAAAGCACTAAGCACATCTCTATGAATAATTTTGCAACAAGGCAACAATGTAACTACAGCGTATACTAGATAACAGTAAACTGGACGGACATCCTCTCCCGATGGATGGAGAGACAAACTTGTATTTTCCTATTCACATAGGTAGATAGATATGTAACATCAATAAAGTAAAGATTCTACTCGCTCGTGGCAGTTGTGGCGGAAGAAGAGTAACTTCCTCTTGCTGGCTCACACGACCAACTCAGTAATTTTTTTATTACACTTTTCTTACGAAAAACAGGCAAGGCGTTCACAAAAAAAAGTTGGGCGACGTTCTCAGTGGACCCTGTAATATATATTATACGTATATGCATTTAATGCATGCTGTCCGTTAGAGTAATAAAGCCAAAAACTATAAAGATAGTTTTCTGATTATTGTATAAAGTTCTATCTAACAAACAAAACAAACAAAGTTCTAAACAAATGGGAACATTCATCATTCCAGCAGTATAATCAAATTAGATGTATTACAAGAGATACTCTTTGTGATAAAACACCCATATCGTCACTCGGAAGTTTCAATGCAAATACTAAAACAGGTAAATATAAAACAAAACAAAACTGTACTTCGTATAATGATATGCAGTACAGATCTGATTTGCGCCGCTCTGTTGTCCGTTGAAGGAGCAAAATTTTTCAACAAATTAAACAGTGAGGGTGGACAAAGTTCATGGAAACCCATTCCACTTCGTTGGGTAGTTGTGCAATTCCAGGAATTCACGCTGAGTTTTATATTGACTGGGGCAAAAACATAAAGTGATTTAAAAAGCATTTTAAACGTCATAAAGGGTAAAAAAAAATAATTCCTTCCAAAATTGCATTCCACCACACAAAGTTAATGGTGGTTCCTACCACAATTCGTATAAAACGCTGGGTAGAAAGCCTTGCTGTATTCAGGAAACACGCATGTAGAATTCGCAATGAGTCCCCTTACTTGTAGAGAGTGACATACAGTCTGTCTATCTTATGCATGTTTAACACACACACACATACGACATTGTTATATCCGCACAGAGATAATGTAACTAGCAGAGCGCTAAACAGCGTGCATTGTGCGTCAGTCATCGGAACCAAGTTTATTAAAGTACGAAATAGTACATCCAAACTAGTTAGGTGGTTTGCTCCAAGGCCATCATGATCACAGGGCAAAGTCAAAGCCATCTTAAATTATACAGCACAGAATGCTTGTGAATGCCTATTATAGCATGTATATAGCAGACAGAAGGCAGAGAGAAGGGCTGCTAGATTGCATTCTATTTACAGAAAATAATGCATGCTTCACACACTTTAGCGCAACACACAGCTAACTACTCACACATTCAAATCCAATTTTTTACGCCAGCAAAAATAATAACAGATATTGTATGATTCAATCTGGAAATCTTTAATGAACGTTTTTGTGCTAATTGTTGCGAAAATTCCAGGGATAGGAATCTCCATAAAACCTTATCAATTATTATTTCCACCTGAGATTCAAGAATAAGAACTACAAGGAAATTACCAATACGAATATTTAGGTAATAGCGTTACCTACAAAATCAAAATAATTATTTTTTAAATGTGAGTAAAACATTATATCCCCATTTTTGTGGATACCATTATTTCTACAAAGTTGTGTGTCATTATGGAAGTGAAGATGAATAAACCTACAATATACGCCTTGCATGCAATCCATTGCAACTTAACGGACATAATTATTACGAAAAAGATAACTTGTCTACGCCGTACTCTTATTGCCCATCCTGTTAACAAGATTACCTTTGCGTGGGAACGGATAAAATAATGATCAACACAATGGACCTCATCATTGCTGTCGGTAAAGGAATGCAATGTAATGCTGTACGTAAATTTTCAAGTGCGACGTAACACTGCTTTTTCTGCATTATTCATACTTCTCAAAGAAATTATGAGATTGGACATAGTATAAAGGTATCGGGGTTATAATCGGAGTGGTTACCCATAATGGAAATGCGGATGTGTAGTACGTGCCTTTAATGTAGCTATAAACCCGCTGTAATTGCCGTGATAACGACCTAACATGGCTAGCATCGACAAAGCATACCACAATCCAATTCAATGTGATATGCAAGCAGATTTAAAAGACCCGTCCGTCACGCTATAGCGCGCTATATATGTAATAATGTAACGAAAATGCCTTCCTGTACTTTTACTTGATATATATGAACGTGTAAACTAAAAATTTAGAGTCGTTTAGGACATCGCACGCCATGCGCAGTAATAAAATGAAAATGCTCTATTTTTCTCTTGGTGTCAACCGGTGCTTATTTTAACCTCTCATTGGGCATGACGTAAATACACGTTTCCAGATGAATTGTTTTTTAATCAAGGTATGCCATTAAACATTGACAGAACAAATGCTTTTAGCTAATACCACGGTATACCGTAGTGTCATTGCTTAAGTGCTCATCTCCATAATTAATAATGTTAAAATTGGTCAATGCATACGTATGTCAGGAGTTCTCTTACGGACAGACAGAAATATGTAAATACCTATATGTCATCATAAAAATGCTTTCAGCTATTAAAAAGGCACCGCAGCAGTGCAGTACTGTACTGTAGAAGAACGAATATATGACGCGTTGTATTGGAAGTAGTATGAAAAAAATCTACGTTGGTAAATAATAATAGTTACTGCTTGGTAGTGGCAAAAGTTATAATAAACTTACTTCCTGTGACGATTAGTTAATGTATTACAGCTGGCAGATAAGTAATAATAATTAATTAGTGGTTTGCCCAAGCACAATATATGCAGATTTTTGAAGCTAAAATAATAAATGGATTGGAAAACCAGTTTTTAAAATTATTTCTTACCATCAACAAACGTTGAAGTTTGAAGTTGTTGCAAAACGGCTGATACAACTGATAAATTTATAAAATTGTTTAGCTTCATACCATTTATAAATACTTATCGGTCGGTGGGCAGCTCTTCTGGAATTTCTTAACCTTTGCTCCGTTTTAAATAATATATGACATATGACTGATAAGATAGCTTATTCGCCAACTGCCAGCAACTTGACAAATTCCTCGTCACAAACTGTCATTCCGTTTTCAATTGCCTTTTCACAAGCAAAATATTGAATAGGTGATAGTGAAATCGTCACAAGTGGCAATGACTTCAGGAAACCTATTTATACCACTTTTTATTATCTCATCACCAAGTATCTTCTTTTGGTACACACAAACAAATAACTTGTCAGATTTTCCTCAATTTCCGTTGCAAACCAGAAACTGGAAAGACAGAAAGTCCAACGGAGAAAATGAAAATGGCCCTTTGTAATTGATTATATATTTTCACGAATATCTCACAGAGAGCACCTTTTGTTCTCGACATGTAACATGCAACGTCTCGTGAAAAGAAAGACACGGGTTCTAATGAAATGATTTTGTAGGTACGTACTTTATCTGGAAAATTAGTTTTCGTGATGAAACGGTCAATGTTTGAAACTAGGTGTTTTGCACAAAATATTTTCCTTCTTGAGATCGTTCCCAGTTAATGACGATGTAGCTTTTAGCTATTTCGGAAATTGCAAAGTTGACAAACAGGAAACAGCTCTCCATATTCCCTGTTTTCTCCGTCGTCGTTCTCTACTTACATGTAACACATGTATCCAATATCACTTCACTTGCGTGATGCTCCCTTTTAGTCCTTTCTGCAATGAAGAGCAGAGTGGAACTGGAAATTTGAACAAGAGCTGATTTTGATAAAGTGTATATGTGTGTGGTGTCTGTTATGGTACCGTTCTGTAGTACAAAGAAGCTATTTGCTCTGGAGAGAAAGAGAAAAACAGTAGATATATTATTAAAGTGGAACTCGCTTGTTGTGCTTCTGCTTTTGCTGGTAAGACTACCACTGGAAAAGGAAAAGTTCTCTGACCGAGGACGTAAATACGATTTTGCTTGTGTGCCGTTAGCTGTGTACTAGGGCTGGTTGGGAGTCTTCCCTATCGCTTTCATCACAGCCTCAGTCATATGGATGGTATTGATTTTTTTTACTTTTCTTCTGACTTGAACGCTACCAAAAAGGAAAGTTGGACATACATTTTTAGTACGTTACATATGTGTGCACTTGCAAGAAGAGATAAAATAACGGCAGCAGGAGGGCCTATATGGACTAACTTATAATACACACTGAGAATTTTTACGTTGTAGACTTCATGATTGTTTTCACTTTGTCCTGTCAGGCATCCTGAGCTTTTTGTGTTATTATTATTACGGTTTAATACATATACACACAAAGTATATATTATATGTAGAGGAATATTTGTATATATAAAATAACATATGGATATGCATGCCATCAAGTTGTAGCCATCACATTCTCCAGTTTTCTCGTTTTTTCTCTCTTTTGCTGTCGTGTCAAGCATAAAATATAAAATATACGGTGGTGAAAGGTGTCGTATGCACGGGCTCCTATTTTGCAATAAAAGTCGAGGCTTGCGTTGTTCCAAGGACAATGACATGTAACCTACACCTATGTATAATATGTAGTGTAGTACAATAGGAACTACGTACATTTTTCTGGAAGAAGCAGTCAACGGGAGCAAACAAAGATCAAATTTATGTGTGTATTTTCCATATTCTCGGAATTAGTTTAATATATTTGGCATTCCTGTCAAGCGGCAAGCCAAACCCAACTCGACGATTTCACCAAACTTGGCTGCTTGCGTGTTCATTTCGTCTGGCAGAGAAATGAGAGCCATTAAAATTTGTTGAGTTGCACCAGTACAAAAATTAACAGAAAATCTATACAATTCAACCCAAAATGGCTTCGTAGTACATTATATACCATAACTGTTTCAGTTTACACCTACTTCCGTTCCACATCTTCAATTCAACTGCAGAATTTTCCGCAAGATTACAACCTGTGGTGATATAATTGGAAACGGATATTGGGCAATCATCCAAGCCATTGCAAATCCAATGGCATTTTACTCTATACAATTTGAATAATAATTTAAAGTATGTCTATTAACTTCCCTCAATTCCAAACCACTTTCGACAGCTAGCAAAAGAGTACATTCTGCATGGGTACATTTTGTATGCCAATGTGGATTTTATAACAAACCGAATCCTTACTCAAACTAAAACCGCCAGAAAATTGCACTTTTGCCTACAGCTCGGGTAGTAGATAGCATGCAATGCACCGTTCAATAAAGTAACGGCAATTTCGTCGAAACGTAATATAGTGATGCTTTCTTATGAACTTATTCATGGTTGTTCGACGTTTTGAAAAGGAAGGAGACTCCCGTATTCGTGCGGCAAAGTCGTATGTTGTATGTACAGTTGCTTGAAAGACATGGCCATATATGCAAGAAGCACGCTAGAAATTGTTGCATGTAGGCTTTTCTATGTATATCACGATAAAAAAGTTTGAAAAACATATTTTGGAAATGCAATAAAACCCAGCGTTTTTAGGTCTCTGATAAAACCTGTCCTCATTTCTCCTCAAAGAGTAAAAAATATGAATCTAGATAAGGAATCAGTTACAACAATAAAAATTAAACCCGTTTTATGTACAAACGTTTTAATTAAGGTTTTAGTACAGGTACACTATGTATATCAAAGGTGGTTTGTTCCGGGTGCGGTGTACAAAATCATTCAAATCTTATACCGTCAATAATAATAAAAAGCTTAAATTCCCTCCAATAAAAAATAGTGTGGGTACATTTACTCTACATTAAGGGAGTCCCATAATCTCATTTGATCTACAAAAGGTTCATCAATGAAACCCGGAGAGTTTGGTTCGATTTTCATATACCGCAAAGTTGTATTCTGCGGGGATTGCGGACTCCATTTATGTTCTTGGAAAGTTAACTTATTGCTGAAATGTCAAAGTTCAATATTAGTTACTGTATAAATGCAAGTTGTAACGAAGCAGCACATTAAAAACTAAATCAAAATGGGGTTTGTCTTACGGATCTCTTGAAAACTGCACCCAGGATCTAACGAGATCTCGGGACATTTCATAATCGCTAGAGCCTAGAGGTGCACCGGGCACAAAAGGAAAGCTAAACTGTAAAAGCATTTCTTCCCCGTGAGAAGTACCTGAAGGATGTCAAAATTAATGATTGTTCATGCATACTTACATGGTTGAATGAGGTTATTTTAAGTTATTTTAATATTCTCTTGGGGACTTACCTATCCTGTGTATTTCCCACCCAAACAGTTTATATATCCAGTGTTTTGCTATCTCATATCCCGTCTCAATTAATGGAATGCCGTAAGTGCCTCTAAGAGAGTGCATTAGCTTTAAAAACCCAAACTCCGTTGGATAATTGTAATAATAAAGGTAAACGGGTGCATGCTTCATGTGATATTGGGTGGTTCGATGAGCGGACCAAAAGAAATATCTGGAAGCGTGTATTTCTGCCAATCCGTAGAAGCTTTCATTAGGGTCTAATTTTTTGCTTTTTCCAAAATAATATTTCCATAAACGTTGTGGTGCATCTGCCGATATGTCGGGAGAATAGTTGAGAAATAAAATGCGTCTAAGAAAGTGATTCAAGTCTCGATTTGCCCAGTCAACTACGGTTGAATTTTCTAGGATCTCTGAAACGATGAAAATTAAATAGATTTTTTTTCTCTTTTTCTCCAACTTTCTCTCACTACTTTTCTCTTTATACCCGCCGCGCGGGAGGCGGACCTGTTGAAAATGGAAGACCTTCTTCGCTATCTACGCCATTAAGCCAAGGAACACGGGCAAAATTTCCATCTCTCAACATTTTAATAGGTTCTTCTCCCAAAAATGTTGTTTCATCGTTAACAGCTTCCACCGATGGTGCGTATTTTCCTAACCGTGGCCTGGGTGGAACCTTGTAAGATGGATTGTTGAGTTTGAGTTGGATAGTAATTATTTAGAAACGTCTTCCTTATTTACCAAGTAAATGCTAAATATTACATACTGTCATTTCAGTGTGAGTCCGAACGATTTCACGGGGATCGATTTCCTTTAGACATTTTACCATGTCTTCGCTGGTGCTGACAGGACAATTCACCCGTTGTGCTAAGCTTTGAGCTTGCTCTTTTGGGAATCTACTGTACAACCAAGTGTTGAGAACACAACCACTTTGAGAAATAGCTCGGTGAAACAAACCTAACGACAGACCGAGAAGATAGTATTAAATAAAAATTCTGTGTTGGGTAAAGAAACTACCTATAATAAACTTTCTATATAAAAGATGGGCACCTCTTGATAATGGGGACAGCATTAAGTAATGAACGGCTCCCCCTAGAAAAAAAGATATTCATTAGTGACTATATACAAATTAATTTGTTAATATTAATGATTTGCGTTGGTTTCCTCTAATGAGTTTATCCCCACTGTTCAAAAAACCTGCAAAATCATTTGTTTATTTGTCTGATTTATTTATTTAACCATTTGATCAGAATTCCATTATTTTGTATCAATACGTGTACACGCACCTAGGGCACCGAGTCTGTAATTAACAGTGACTAAAACGACCTCTTCGTCCATAAAGTAAGTTGGACGATAAATTTCAGATGATCCACTTTGAAATCCCCCTCCGTGAATCCAAAACATTACCGGTAGTTTCCGTCCTTCATTCCAGGCAAGCTAAAATCATGAAAATGACATTTGCTTAAGAAGATGAAATGGGGAAATACGCCATATATTTAGTTAGTAAAAGTTTACTTTCGGAGAAAAGACGTTTAAGTAAAGACAATCCTCTGAACCAAGCATAAAACTTGTAATAACATCGATTTGATAACATTGAGATCCAAAACTGGTTGCGGAGAATACACCTTCCCAATTTTTTGGCGGCCTTGGAGGCTAAAATATCGCAAACATAAACAATGCATTCACAGAAAATATTATCTTTAAGTAATGTATCCAGTTATTATTTTTAACGATAAAAATTAACTTTCCATACCTCAAAACGAAGTTGACCCAGTGGGGGTTCTGCATACTGTAACATGGGAAAATTCAAGATACGCGGAAATATGAAATAACAAAAACATGGAAATACATAAAAAAAGAAGTATATTGGAAAAATAGAAATGTAAAAACATGGAGAAATTAAGATTTTAGCAAATTTCGTTATTTTTAACGATTACAAACACTAAATATTATTTAAATAACATAAATAGACAATTTGAGGGAAATGAATTTCAATAGAACGCATAGATTCGTCCCTAAGAATATGCAATGTGCAATACTTATACTTATACATTGACTGTCAATGTCAAATATCGTTCCTCCAGTAATAAATGTAATGGAACTGGAACATTATTATATATTTATAGGTATTGACAGCTATGCATATGATATTTCCATTTTTCCAGGGGATTTACATGTTTTAAACAGTACACACACATTCAAAAATATATTTTTTAACATGTAAAAAGGCATACCCTGATTCCAACGTATTCATAATACTCTCGCCCAGTTCTTGATTTTGTCACAGAACCTATTAACTTTCCGTTTCCCGTGTCCACAACTGGACTACTCGGACTTTTAATAAACAAAACATAGGAGACATAAGCTAGAACTGCCACAAAAATTGCAGTTAATTCTCGTTTTCTCCTTCTATAAAAGAAACTTTTTCTCTCTATCCTAGCAGGAGTCGTTGTGCCGCAGCTCATTTTTTCCACATATACGACCTCGTTCAAACAACAATGTGAAATGAGGTTATTGTGGTGTGCAATCGCAATTTAGCAAACACTATTACAATGGCAGACCTTGTTACGCGTATTCAATGTACTGTAAATTAAATTGGAAAACGGGAACGTGAATGCATGCAAGAATGATTAAACTGTCTGCCACAAATCTAACTGTACTGAGGAAAATCTGTCAGTCTGTCCAACGAACTGGGGCAGCCAAGTATGTCTAATTCTGTTTTCTTTCTTGTTTGCAACTTTTTTTTCTGCAACCCTTTTCTGCAAACTGTTTCTCTTACACTGACGACGATCCTCCATGGGTTAAGAAGATTGACACAACAACATTGAAAATTATGAGTCGTTTCGGACAACTGTTGGTGGCACAAGTCGAAAGCATTTCTTTTAATGATTTAATGAGGAAGAGCAAGTCAACAACATACAAGCGTCATATAAAAAAGTCAGCATGCTATTTGATACTTCCATACTGGAATTATCTGTGTTAAACCAAACAGATTAAAATAAATTTGTTTACATGCAGGTCTGTCATCCAGTGTTTATATTGTGCTGCGTAGCGTTCTGCCCTATCTCTTGTCACGTTTCGCTAAATACTGTAAAAATATTATTAAATGAATCGCTTCGAAAAGGAGGATGGGCATCAAAGATTAATTGGTATAAAACATGTCAATAGATAAACTGTGAGCAGAAAGTATACGTTTACATTCATAAACTAATCAATTTTACATTTACACACATATAACCACATTTCAATTTTTGTGTTACACAAGTTACGACTGTAATGTATTATGACGAACGATGTTAAGTTGTCGACCTTCTTTCTCTTTGTACTAACAAGATAATGTCGTTAATATCCTACCCATGTACGACTCCGGATAAGTCAGGAAAATTAACTACTGCTTGTCATCAATATATTCATTGATCCCCAGAATAAGGGACAAAATTTACGTGTACCACTTATATAGCTCGTATCATGAAATTAAGGTGTCAGCGGTACCTGCAGTCAGTGTAGGTTTATAATTAGAGGGGGCTAATTTGAGAATAGTCTTTGGCAAGTCGTGTATGTTGTGTGGAATCGTTTAACGTTTAATCCTGGTCCTGGCTAATACGAACTCACAACATATGAACTATTATCAATATGTAGTTCGTTTCTTACGACCGCTATTTAGTAATCTTAAACTTGAATTAAACCTGGATTAAAAGTTATATTATACTTATATTCTAGATTGAACTGACTTGATAGACTCGACTCGATAGTGTCTTTCCTTGGAAAGCATACAGGTTGTTTATTTACTACGCAGTACATTCTACTTTAATACTTGTTTTTGTGATCTACCTGCCACCTGCAATCTCACTGAAGATTTACAGCGTTTCTTCATGGCAGCCTGTCTACAAGTACAGGGACGTATACTTTGTCTAAAAGTTGTCACTAAAATTATCTCGCTGTGTATGCAGGACTATGATGTTCTTTTTACTTGGATATCGAAACTGCTTGATAGGTTCAAGGAAATCTGTCAACGCTAAAAAAAAGTTCGGATTTGCAGTCGCAGTTTGATTGAATTGACGTAAATTTTTCGTCAAAATATTTTGAATGTGACATGTTTGGCATTAATTCCGCATCAAGTAAAAATGATATCCTTATGAAGTAAGAAGTGTCGACAAAGTTGATTTACTCCAGGATGCTTCTGCAGCTGTGATTAACAATAATATTCCTTTTATAGAATTATCACGAAACTTCTGTTTTTATAAATGATATAGACATATGAATGTGATTAAAAATTACAAAAATGAACTTTGTCCCACAGTCAAAACGAGATCAAAAGTTATCTCTTGATGTTGTCTCTCATATGAACACATAAACCACTACTTATATGTATATGATTCTGATGAGTAAATAAAAACGCATATATACATTCTATGATTATGATCCAGTTTATATTCAGAAATGTGCAAAGATCGGTGTCAAATGGGATAAAAGTAGGTACACAAATAGAAACTGCTGTTTTAAATGTTGCCAATTTCAACGATTTTATTTAACAAAAGAATAAAATTGAAAGAATTTCATTTTCATTGAAAATTTAAGTTTTATATAACATTTTTCCTCAATATCAGGTTCTGATGATTGGTACTCAACTTTATAATTATTATTATTTTTGGTAATATTTCGCCAATTATTTTGTGTTTAAACAATACAACTACACGTTTGAAGTTTACTCGTAACCATTTAACTATTTTATAATATACAATATATTTAATTGCCATTGACCGATTGACCACTGCCACTCACAACTCACGTATAGTTTAATTTTACATTTAATACCTAAGTACGAGTACCGTACAGTAGTAATCGTAGTTATCTTTATCACTAAAAATACAAACCAACCACTCTTACAAATATCATAGGATAATATTGATCACAAATTACGTTGTATAATCAAATTAAAGTTAAAACCCATTATTTACAAAATACAAATAATGAGTATTAGCATAAAATTTATAAAAAAAACTTAACTCTGGTGTCGTTACACCCCGACTTTAAACCTTTAATCAATATAAAACACAAATTTGGCTACGAAATTTAACTGTTATCGTTCCACAAGTAAATAGTACTTTATAAATTGTGAATACGTAGCAATGAAGTAAGTCTTAGAGGTCTCCTTGTACCATCATTTTGAAATTTGAGTAAAATTTAAACTTAATTCTAGTGATATTATCCATAGGTTGTAGGTGGTAGGTATAGAAGTACATGTTGATGAAGTAAATATTCTATCGGGTTCGTGGTATCATGTGAGGACAAGGGCAAAATAAGTGTCATTATATAATTATCATGAAAAACAAATTTAACAACAACAGGAATGAACTTTGGACATATTACGTATTCGCCAGAACATACGATTTTACCTTTAGAATAAAAATGTTTGTGGTAGGCCTGCTAGCGTGGATGATTACACATGTTGTTTGTCAAACTATCGACACCAATTATGCAATTAATTGTAATTTACCGGTTGTAGCTGCAACTATATAACCGAATTTTATCAATAATTTGTAGACGCCACTTCCACAATGACGGAAATAATTAAATTTATTCTTATTAAAATGTAATTATAAATTGTATACAATAGAGTAATAATAATGGTAAATTTATTAATTATTATAGTTGTACAATATTATCTGAGATATGTGCGTATAATAATGGCATGAAGTACGGTTTCATTTTAATGCTGGTCTACAGAAAGAAATAATTTCGTTAAAAAATCTGATTAGCAAAGTTCTTTCAAGCAAAAAAATCGCTGGATACTTAGAATACTTAAAATGTGACTTTCCAAAACCGTCGTCTGCCGAGTTTTGACGGAGGATTTTAGATGAGAACATCATAAAATTATCACATTATCATGGCGCCCACTTTGTCTGTAACAAAATGCTGTTATAACTTATAACGTACTTTGTATTTTTTCATAAAGTAGGATGACTCTAAAAATATAATTTCTACCCAGGAATAATAGGGTTAGCTAATAAATTTAATCAACATTTATCTTATACTAATTGTTACTACTTACTAATTCAATATAATTAGTTTATCCATTATTATTTAGAGAGCCTTTTAATTACTTTTATATTAACCTTACTTTTACTGTGACACAAGGAATTTGTAAGTTGTCTGGCGTATGATAAATATATATATATATATATTTATTGTAAAGTTACATTTATCCGTTCAGCTTTTCTTTCCACAATCTGCTACATCATACTCACTTTAAATTAAATTGTATTTCTTATTGTAAACTAGCAAGTCCCCTCAAAAATAGCTAACCACAAACAAAATACTTTCTAAATCTACATCTATTAAAAAAATTACGCCTTCTGGGGTTTTATTTTAAATACAAAATGGTGCTACCTTCATCCACAATGGTAGATCCTACTTTCTCTAAATTTCACATTTACTCTGTTGCAATTTTTAGTCTAATCACTAATTCAAAATTTAATCAGTCATTCTACTTCACACAAGTTATATTTACTATTTAAGTAATTGCTTAAGCCTAAGCCTTAACCATACTAGAAATACTCATTAAAATCTCTCGACTTACACCGAAGTATCAATAGCCACCATTTTTTCAGTCAGTATTCTTTCAACATCAACTATGTTAAGTTTATCGGGGACTCGACAGCCACACTTGTAAAACGACATTCTGTTGGGTATATATACTGGGGGACATTAGGTAATTATCCAATCCACTTAAATTTAAGTAGACTACGTACCATATAGTGTCATGTTTTAAATTCGTTTATGAAACCCTCACAATTTCTTGTTTATTTACCTAACACTCCGACACCTCCCACTTATCCTATTTTCCACCCGAGGTTTCCGTGAAATACTCTTAACTTTTTATCCCACCGCTTATTTTACCATATAATGCTCGTTCCGCTTACTCGCTTAAAAATGGTAATTCAAAAACATTAGCTTTGTGTTCATAAAATGATTTTTAGGGTTTTTAGTAAAAGGTTGAAAAGTTGATATTCTGTAACGCGGTAGATTTCGTATTTG
>JAHZNE010006101.1:0-14313 GCA_027744055.1 Callyntrura sp. NNG-2020
GTTTCTAGAAGAAATGGAAGGTTTAGCAGACCAACTTGTCGTTGCCCAAAGTAGCATTAGTTACCTCCCCCTGCCTGAGCAGTTCAGATGGCGACTGTAATGACTTCATTATTTTGAACTTCAAAGATAAGCTCAATTCCAGAAGGATAATGACCGGGAGTTAAGCTGATGATCCAAACTAGCTCAAATTTCTTAAATATACAGGTAAACGTTAAATGCTTTTACAAAGTTTAATCCAGGTCGGGCGATTTCACTAAATCTTGAAGAGGGTTGAAGTTTAAAATCATCAGCACCACTGATCATATGTCTTTAAGCTGGCATATACAAATGTGTAATAATATTAATGATATAAATATTAAATATCACATTTATGTCACCATGCGCCATCAGGTAGTAGGAGTCGCTTCGCCACTTTGTTACAGATAGTTTACCAATTTGAAAGTATTATTTTTTAATACCACATATTCCTGTTATTTCAATAGCATTATTAGCCAGTCACCAGTAGTAATCATTTTTTGTTTTTGAAGTGTCTTGTGGAAAAATTAACTTTATTGGTTAATGTTTACATTTTTTTTACATTTCTCCATTGCAAGTACAATATATTGAAACTCTCTCCTATTATAGCCATATTATGAAGTTTTAACCCCTCTCTAATGGCCCACATATGAAATTACATTAATATATTTTCTGAATAAAAGCTTCAATTCAGCCACAATAGATTAAATTGCTTTAATCAAAATTAAATATCTTCAGTTATTAAATTTGGTAAGGTAAATAGAACTTATTAATTTAAATTCAATAAAGAAGAAACAACTGGAGAAAGGCGAAACAATTTAAAAGGCGAAATTGATTAAATAGGCTAATGACGCTCAAATGTTATAGTAATTTTAATATCTTGTATAGGAATGCTGAAAATATTTCAATAAAATTGTCCTTGTAGAAACTGCAAATTATATCCTCTCTGATTTTAGCCCTTTTTATTGTAAACCCTCTCCAGCTATAGACCCTTTCCGAAATACATATTTTGCTTCTTATCCTGGCTTATAATTGGCGAGAATATGGTAACTACTGATTTTAGGTATATGAATTAATGGGATGGCGACTTGACAACGATTATAACGTACTTTACAACAATGGTAGAATGCATGTAGTATCTGATAAAAATAGCCGTCAAAAATAGCATTCTCTGAATTAGTCAGTGAACGCTGTTTACAAATGTATATTTTGTGTGTAACCAGTTTGAGGTAGCATGTTCAAAATACATGTAGTTTGGGCAGTACGATCGTACAAGTGTATATATTTCTAAAATGTATAATTTCACTTAAATATCATCCTTTTTTACATCGTATTTTAACGCTTATTGAAATATTATGTAGAATACTAATGGATGTTTAAGTAAAATACAGCAGGTCACGATTTTTCATGACTAAAGTTCATTTTCATGACAATATTTTCTTACAGTCACCTACAACCATGATTAATGTCACCATTGAAATTAACAACGCAGTTTTATATTTTCTATATTTTGCATATCCGCTGCAATAATGAATTAAGCAATTTCAGGTTTTTTGTTATTATAACAAAAACGGTTGACAACTGATAAACAACGATATTTTTTTAGAAGTTGAGACTACATCGGTAAATGTATTTAGGGTATGCAATGTTTTGTACAATAAAACGGTGTTACTAAAATTGTGAACAGCATCACTATTGGATGCAGACCAAAGTTCGAGTACACTAAGCGAAGATGAAATTGAAGCAGAAATTGCTTCATATCGTCCGCGTCCCCTAGAGGTAACCCTTGGGATAGCCAATCGACGTTGGAAAACCTCTGGTCCTAGAAAAGTCAGTGTGGGCGGATACTCCAGAAGCTACTCAGAAAAAAGGTATCAAGTGAACAGAACAAGGCATCAAGAAAAGCATTCAAATAGATCCATTGCAACTGAAACACGAGTAACATTTCACCGACTGACCCCCGGGGGCTTATATGGTCCGTTTGGTACGCATAAATTGACTGTCCGGAATGAAACTTATTCTGGTCCCAATGGAGAGAGGAAAAGCGAAGGATTCAGCAATCTAACTTATTTTGACGGCATGCCGGAAGACCGCGGAGAAGACAATATTCACCCCCTAACTTTGTTCACTCAACGATTAATCACAAAGGAGCTTGTAAATGGAGGTACTCAATCGACGGAATTTTGAAAAAAATGCATTTTCTCAGGATGCGGGATGAATCATGATTATGGTGGCGGTGGTACTAATAATGAACAACATGCGAACTGCCTTCTTTGTACATAAAAACGAACCTATCTAAAGCAAACTCCGGAAACGAACAAATAAAAATTAACATTTATCGCCATCGCCGGATGTATTACATACATACTACTCGGCTACTGCGTTGGCAGATTGAGCTAAAGCTAAATGTTTGACACGTAACAAGATAGTACTTTTGTTGGGTTTACACACCAAATCTGGGCCTAACTCTGGAAAAATGCGGTGACACCCAGATTTACTATGCTATGGGATAATTCATTTGGTGATTAATTAATTGTTTCATTTCAAGCCGAGACATATTTGTATTCTTTTAATATACCACTCTGTGGGCGGAATCAAATCTGCCAAAAGTATACTACTTTTAATACATACTCGAATTAAACTAAATATTTGTATGTTTTAATTAGGTGTGTTATAACAATTGTTGTTACTTATTTGATAACAAGAGTACATTGTAACATTGTAAGTAGAGAGAAATAATAATATGGTAACCGTAAATAGCTCATGAAAGGCTGTTGGTTGTTTCTATTGCCCCTGACACATTTTGCCTAACAAATGTAAATATCATAAAGGAAATACCTATCGGGGTAAACATTATTTAGAGACATTCACTGGAAGTTGCGAAAAGGAAACTTTCCGTGTACCACTCACCTTCACAAGTTACCACTTGCGATATCTTGTTCAAAGAACTTTATCTTATCATTAATGATACTTACAAGTAATAAAAATAAAACTAAATGGGTAAATGAGTAAAATTCGATAAAAATCGACATGGTAAAGCTAATACACTGACAATGCACAGTATTTGTAATATTTCATACATTACGATGAGGAACCGGAACTAGTGTACGAACACTTCATATTATTCATGGTATTCCAATGTCATCTGTGGTTTAGTACTAAGGTACCTAAAATTGCTTGGGAATAATGTCAACTTCAGATTCCATTGTCAATGTATTTGTTGATGGTCTCTCTTATAGTGGTAATACGCCACACTAATTAATGGTTATCTATTGTTACTTTAAATGTTAAGCTTTGTACAAATTTGCCATTGACATTTGGTAATACATCTGATCCAAATTGATGATAAAAATTTATTATATGATGTATAACATTCGTATTTGCACAGTTTATAAAATATCTAACATTACTTAACAATACAAGAATTTATAATTAACGTTTAAGATTGTCAGCATCCTCGACATCTGACAAAAATACTGTATGAGTAGTGCTTTACAAAGTGCAAAATAACTTTATACCACTGACTGACTTAACTGTCTCTGCAGAGACAAATGTTGGATCTCTTTTAACTGATAATAATACATGATGACACGAACATGTTCTTTCTTAATTAATGAACACTGCTTCCATATTTCTGCAGGTTACAATCCTCCACACAAGCCATGTGACATTGCTTGTTACCCGCAAACAGGTAATCTGTTAATTGGGAGAGAAGACAGACTTACAGCGTCATCAACTTGTGGATTAAATGGAGAGGTTGGTTTTTATATTCTCATATTCGCTCAACTATTGCATTATCCTGTTTATCGCAGTAAATCGAATACTAAATTGAGATGCCTCTCTGTGCCAATGCTCGATGCTCTAAAGAAGGGGACCCGTGAAACAGTTTCGAAATTTGTCACACAGTTTACTAAATTAAACCTTTTAAAGGCATAATTTTTCGTTTTTCGCGATCATCATAGTGACAGTAACATTATACTGACACTGTTACTGCTGCTTTTGTGCTAACTGCGCTTTCAACACTATTAACGTCAGAGTAATGTAAACAATTAGAATCATATTTAGAATAAAAAGAAAAAGTTGCTTTCCGGTAGCTACTGTCTATTTGTACATTTTAGCTTAAATAAAAATTTGCTGTCACTCAACTCCGGAACTCCGGTCACGCTAAGTGGCCTGCTTGACAAACGCCGTACACTGTTGCGCATACCGGTCCCTTTCCATGTGAAGTACAACACAACATGAATGTTATTTTTCAATTTTAACTTTCTTTCCTTTCTTTTTGACTGTATTTCAGGAAAGATATTGTATAGTATCGCATTTGGAGGACAAGAAAAAGTGTTTTCGATGCGATTCTAGACTCCAATTCTCACGCCAACCGCAATTAAGTCATAGAATAGAAAATGTCATCAGCAAGTTTTCTCTAGGGTAACTATGATTATGCTGTTGTATTATTAATGTTAATTAATATGGGTTAGTATTGGTTACATGTGAAACACTATGATTGAGATGATCAATGAATTTATGTACGCATCATAGAACTCACCAAAGATCTTGGTGGCAGTCGGAAAATGGAGTGGAGGATGTTATCATTCAACTTGATTTAGAAGCAGAATTCCATTTTACGCATTTAATTATTACATTCAAAACATTCCGACCAGCAGCCATGTTAATTGAACGTTCCTTCGACGAAGGAAAAACATGGATGGTAAGAACATTTCTGTCATGGATTTCCATTATATTTTTTTATACTGCTTGTCATCAACAACTTGCTCTTATCGATATTCGGGTTTTAAAGTCAGTTTTTTCATATAATATTCTCTCCGACAGGTATATCGATATTTTGCAGACAATTGCACCGATCAGTTTCCTGCAATTGATAAAGCTCCAGCAAGCAATTTGACTCACGTCGTTTGTGAGGAGAGGTATTCTGTTGTGGCTCCGTCCACCGAGGGTGAAGTAAGAAAACCCCTAACCATACCTCATGTTAATTTTATTTCAAGTTAAAGTGAATTTGAATTTGATAAGAAGTATATTTTGTCAAATCTTCAACTTAGGTAATCTTCAGAGTGCTTCCCAAGAACATATTAATTACAGACCCCTACGCTAAAGAAGTGCAAAATTTGCTAAAGGTGACAAATCTTCGTATTCACTTTAAGAAATTGCACACCTTGGGCGATGATTTGCTGGATAAAAGAGTTGACATTCAGGTAAATGTATACTGGCGTTTGATAATCCTCACTTTGCCGCCATTATCTATTTATGATGCTCATTATGCTGGATGAACAAACTAAATTGAAAAATTGATGGGATCCTCTATATAATATTACAGTAACACATTTACATAAATTACGTTACATCAGGTTAGATTAGAGTAGAATTTATTTAAATTTACCTTTCGACTGCTTTCAGGATGTAACTGTAACAATCACGCTACAAGCTGCCACTTTGATAACGCTGTATTTGCAGCATCTGGCAATGTCAGTGGGGGAGTTTGTGATAATTGTATGCACAATACAATGGGTCATAAGTGTGAGTTGTGTCAAGATTTCTTTTACCTCCGTCCTGACAGACGAATCGATGACATTGATGCGTGTCAGCGTAAGTAAACGTTTACGGTTGCGACCAATATAGTTTTACTTGAAATGAAATTGTTTTTGGTTCTAATGGATATTTTTATTCGTGACAGCTTGTGACTGTGATCCATTTGGATCGCTGGAAAATGGCATTTGCATATCCAAGACGGATGTAGAGAATGGACTTGAAGCCGGTAAATGCCATTGTAAACCTAACGTTCAAGGCAGAAGATGCGATCAGTGCAAGCACGGTTATTGGAACTTAACAATGGACCATGATGGGTGTCAAGGTTTGAGTTTTAGTGTACACAACAAATTTCAGATGGTATACATGAGGTAAATCTTGGGAACGTATCTTCATTGTTGTTATGTTGACATTGTAGAGTGTACATGCAATCTACTTGGAACGGTTGATAATCAAGGATGTAATGTTTACACTGGCGAGTGCACATGTAAGCGTTATGTAACAGGTAGGGATTGTAATCAGTGTCTTCCTGAGTACTACGGACTTTCGGACGATCGAGATGGATGTAAACCTTGTGACTGTGATGTTGGTGGATCTTATGATAACCACTGCGACGTAATTACTGGACAGTGTCGGTAAGTTAAGCGTTTCCACAAAGACGGTGTGTGCCTATAGCCTGAATTGACTTAATCGTTAAATTTGGTTTGTTTACAGCTGTCGTCCCCACATCAGCGGTAGAAACTGCTCCACCCCAGAGCAAGGGTACTACGCCGGTCTCCCAGATCATATTCTTTATGAAGCCGAAATAGCAGAGCGGTCACCGGTATGCTGAATTTTATTCCTCTTATGGCTCCTTCGCCCAAATAGATTTAATTAGTATTATTTTATTTTAGAACACTCAAATAAATATTCGAGAACCATATCACGATGGTCGAGGTGCAACCTGGACTGGTGTCGGTTTTGTGAGAGTTTACGACGATTCGTTTTTAGAATTTGATATAAATGATGTTATGCGGACAATGGAATACGATTTGGTTGTGCGTTATGAACCACAGGTAATAGCTTCTCCAAAAGCTCAAATGGATATTAAAGCAGTTAGTTTTAATGCTTTATCTAGGGTTCAAGTATTGATTTTGTTTGTGCATATGAAAAACTTAGCAACCTGGATGGACACAAGTAAATGTCTTGGTTATACCTGACTCACCCCCGGATCCAGATGGTCCATGCGCTGCTAATCAGTTTCAGACGGGACCTACTACCCTAATTCTTCGCTCGGGTAAGAATATTTTATTCAATACAAGCTTCCCCAAAGTTTATTTTTAAGTTAATGTTGAGATATTGCGAGATCTTTTACAAAGTTCAATGCATATCTAGAGGCAAGAGAGGGGACGCTGTATCCTCCGTTATGTCTGGAGGCGGGGAAAAACTATAAAGTTCGTTTGGAATTTCAACCCGGCGACAGGCCAAAATCTTCTACTTTAATTGACTCGGTACTTAATATTCTATGGCCTCATGTGATGATGTACTATAAAGCCGAAACTAATAACAGTGCAATCCCTGGATAAATTTATAGATCGTCATTATCCCAAAAACGGAAAATCTACCGTTCTTTAAAGGACCTGCGAACGAGTACAGACGTCAACAGTATGAACGCTACCATTGCAACTCCTTTGTCAGTGCCTCAAGGTACCCTCTTCCGGAGGAATGCAAAAAGCTCTTGGCAAGTGTAGGCTACGCGACGTTTGAAGGTGCTTTTGAATGTGGATGTAATCTTCAAGGTTCAACCAGCGCGATGTGCGATTCATTAGGAGGTCAATGCAATTGTAAAACCAATGTCATGGGAAGACGGTGTGAAAGATGTGCTCCTGGTACATTTGGCTTTGAATCTGGCGGTTGTCGGCGTAAGTTATCATTATCAAGAAAAATTGGATGCTGCTGAACTACATGCGTACTCGTTCCTAAGTTTGTATTCTCTAATTTAATCATTTTGTAGCTTGCGAGTGTAATCCAATTGGAAGTCTTGATAACTTTTGCGATGCTCAATCCGGTCAGTGTAGATGTCGACCAAACACTTTTGGAATACATTGCGATCAGTGCCAACCTGGGTACTGGAATTTCCCGAACTGCCAACAATGTACCTGTAATGGCCACGCAGACATATGTGACCCAATAACTGGACATTGTATTGACTGTAGAGATAATACGACCGGGACAACTTGTGATCGGTATGTCTGGTGTCTCATAAAAACAACTGCATTGCATTTTGAGGAAGATGACAATACTTAACTTGTACATTTTATATGCACAGGTGCTCAGAAAGTTATTATGGAGATCCACGCTTGGGAGTTGACATACCATGCCGACCTTGTCCTTGTCCTGGAACTATAGAAGGGGGCCACTCATTTGCTTCACGTTGTGCCCTAGATAAACAAACCAATGACGTTATTTGCGAGTGCCAAGAGGGATATGCAGGTTTGAAAAAAATACTAATATAACAAACATACTTGTTAATAGGATTTCATTTAATACAACACTCCTAACTATTACTTCACGTATCTTTATCATTAGGACCACGTTGCGACACATGTGGTGACAATTACTTTGGAAATCCCGAAACTCCCGGCGGCGAATGTAGACCATGCAGCTGTAATAATAATATTGATATATCAAGACCTGGAAACTGTGATTTGAAAACGGGAGAATGTTTGCAGTGCTTATTTAGCACGGAGGGATTTGCATGTGAACACTGTATGGCTGGATTCTATGGAGACGCATTAAACCAGATGTGCAGAAGTAAAGATAAAATTAACAACGATGAGAAATGCTTGTTATGGTAATACGATAAAATCGCCATGTCTGTTTAACCTGTTGTTTTTTTCAGACTGTGTATGTGACATCTTGGGGACAAATGGGACAGCAGGTCCATGCGACAGAATCTCTGGTCAATGTCCTTGTTTGCCAAATGTCATTGGTCTGACTTGCGATGAATGTAGGGAAAACCATTGGAAAATTGCTAGTGGTGAAGGATGTGAACCTTGTGATTGTGATCCGATTGGATCTTTGAGTACACAGTGCAATTCTGTAAGTTTGACTTTTACATTGTAATTATAAGTTTAAATCCTAACTAAAATCACAAAAATTTTCAATGATTTGATGCAGTATCATGGTCAGTGTGAATGCAAACCTGGATTTGGTGGAAGAAAATGCGACCAGTGTCAAGCTGAGTACTGGGGCGATCCAAATATTGAATGCTACCGTATGTTTACTAGTTCACTTTAACTTTACGTTTAAAAAAAAACAAAGAAAAATAATAAATGTATGCTTTCAGCTTGCGATTGTAATACTTGGGGCTCCCAAACAATGCAATGTGATCGTGCAAACGGTAGTTGTGTTTGTATCACGGGAGTTGGAGGACATAAGTGCGATATGTGCGCAAGAGGATTCATTGGAATTGCGCCTTCTTGTAGAGAATGTGGAGAATGTTTCAACAATTGGGATATGATTATAGGGGAATTGAAAGGTTCTCTACAAAAACAGTAGTGATTTCCAATATTTAAAACATTACCATATTAATGCAGGAATATATTCAAGTTGCTTATCTCATGAACAGGAAAAACTTCCAAAGTGGTTGATGCCGCATCACAAGTTAAACAACAAGGTGCTACTGGAGCGTACACAAGGGATTTCGAAACCATGAAAGTCAAGGTAGACGACGTAAATCGTATTTTAGAAAGCTCCAGTGTGAGCAGTTCGGATCTGGATGATCTAAATAGCATGATCGATGAACGAAGGTATTGAAGTTAAATTTGACTTCAGCAAATTCACATTTTATGTTATTTCCTGGGAAATTTCTATACTTCTTCATTTTTTCTAGGAAATGGTTTGACAATACTTCTACTGGACTTGATAAAGCAAGCGACGAACTTACCAACATTTCCGAAAGAATTCTTCGCAGTAACAGTTCCTTAGCTGGACTTGAGGTCAAAGTAGATGCATTAAAGGCATCTGCAACCTCTTTGAAAGAGCAAGCCATCAACCTTCAGGAAGCGAACGTGGAAGGGGCCCTTAATCTAACCAGGGAAGCAAAACGACGCTCGGATGACTCTGTCAGGAGAGCAGATGCCGTGCAAAAGTTGTTGAGTGATTCTGAAAGACAACGCAGGAGAATCGAGGCTTTACTTGTGCAAATCAGTCCGCAAATAAATAAAACTAAAGATGATGTGTCAGAGGTTTTGAAGGGTCTAGAAATGAACATTGATGCCATCAACAAGAATTTTCCCGAATTGAATGAGCTGGTGTGCGACCGGGCTGGTGACCCTTGTGATTCGCACTGTGGTGGAGCAGGCTGTGGCAAGTGTGGTGGAATCTCTTGTGAAGGAGCAGTGACAAATGCAGACAATGCTCTGAAAATTGCTCAGGACGCCTATGACGCTTTGAAGAAGAAGGACGCTGACGCAGAAGATTTTCTTCGCGCTGTACGCTGTCCTTTTTTAAATCTATAACTGCTTATCTTTTTGGCTATTACGCATCTCGAGTTATTTTGTAATTTATTTGAAGGTCACACAAACAAAATCGGAAGTGGACGAGGCCAAGAATTTGGCAATGATGGCACATGATGAAACTCAGGCAGCTAAGAATGCATCGGAAGCTGCCAAAGCAGTTTTAGAGCAAATTGAGGAAGAAATTAAAGAAGTGCTTGAGACGCAAGGTGCTTCTCCAGAAGAAATAAGACAAGTTGCTGATGACGTACGCATGAATGAAATCTATATAAACTTTTCATAGGTTACTTTAATTATCCACAAATTGCATATATTTGACCACAATAATGACTATTGCGTGTTTAAAATTAGGTGATGAGTAAAAGCATTACGCTTCGACCAGAGCAAATTGATGAACTCGCCGAAGGAATTAGACACAGTGTTGCCACGTTAACTGACATTGAGCAAATTCTTAGAGAAACCGAGGGAGACCTCCGAATGGCGAAATCACTCAAGGAAAGAGCAGATCATGCAGCGTGAGTAGAAAGAACTAGCTCTTAATTTTGAACAATATTACTAAAATAATAGTGCAGCCATTAATAATTTTGCTAATTTTTATATGCTCAGAACTGAAGCTGAAAATGTACTTCAAGATGCAGTAAATGTTCGTGGAGAGTTAGACAAAACACTTACAGCTCAGAAAAATGCAGAGGAGGCCAATGAAAAAGCAAAAGAGGATATTCAAGCTGCGGATCTTGATTTAAAACAGGTTTGTACAGAAACATCGTGGCAGATTTTAATTTAAACCGAACATGGCGTCTAAACTGTAATGATTTTAATAGATTGGCAGTGAAACGGCAAACGCTGATGGAACAGCCACACATTCATTGACAGAAATTGAAAACCTCAAAGCGCGTTTGGAAGAACTAGAGAAAAAGAATTTACAGAATGAAAGGAGAAGAGATCAAGCCAGAAACGAATCAGCGTCAGCTTTACGAAATGCTACAGCCGTGCAAGACACAGCCGGCAGGTACGATTGTTCACCTCACTTTATACTGACTAACTAATCAAAAACATATACTATTGGCGTTTTATTCCTTTTGCAGTTTAAAGGAAGAATACGACAAAGTCTCGACGGATCTGGAGTCCAAATTAAAATTATTCAAGGGAGCTAAAGAAAGGGATGAATTGCAGAATAAGGCGAATAATCTTGCAAATAACATCAATGACAAACGGAAAGAACTTCAAGGTAAGCAAGTTCTTAATTGGCACGAATTGGCCCTATATATTTTTATAATCATCAAATAAAGTATCCAAGCTTGCAACCCTATAATTTTATGTTTTCAGAAATGGAAAATGAGTATGGGGAGCATGAGCGTCGAGCTAATACTATAGCAGGTGAAATCGACACGCTAGCTAAAATAATGGAGGAACATCTCCGAGACATTAGAAAAATTGAAGAGTACCATAGAACCTGTAACTCGTAGATAAATAGGCTCCTTTCTAGGGTAAAACAATTAACAATATTATTTTGATATCTATAGACAATCAAAATCTAATTTTAGTGAACCAAAGCAGTTTTTAAACAATAAAACTACGTGTGTAACAGAGTATGGGTAAGATGAGCTTATAAACCTTGCCGATATTAAGTCGTTAAAATAGAAATTCCTATTCTAGAATTCTTAGTTTTTCATTAAAGTAGATAGTTGTACTGTAAAATAAATTGGTCATCACTATTATGATGGAAAAAGTGTTCAAAATTCACTGCCGATTGAAACTGACTATATAACAGATTGGTTTCGTTTTCGTTAACAAAATACTGAAAGCTGCAACTAACTCAAATATGTATATCTTTTCTTAAAATTATTGCTCATATCTGCCTTCCATGGGTAATTTCACAACACTGTGTACCAGTTTACTACCTATATATGTTTATTGTATTTACATAGATACCGGAATATTCAAAATGTGATAAAGCAGCGGATTTTTCTGGTCTTCCTCATGTTTCATGTTGTGTAAATGTGAAACGTGGTGAATTCCATGTCCATATTTTTACTACTCTATCATTGGTGTTCAAATAATTTTCTGACGTTAAAACTTTCCATATCGTAATTAAATACTGGTCGTACGACTTGTTCATTTGTCACGCGGTCATCTAAACTGTTAATGAACTTTATGTGCTACTTTAAATATAAATTTTGTAGAAATTAATTAAATATTAAATTAGTTTTCATTTATTATTAATAAAATAAGATAATGTATGGTATAATTGTTGAGATTGCAAGTGAGATGCTTTTCACGATGGCATTGCGATTACTTGCAAAAAAAGTCATTATATTTTAGGGCTGTAGTATATATGCTTTTTAAATGTCTTCCAGTTTTTCAGAAAAGAAACGGCACACCAAATTAAGGAATGTAAAATATATCTTATTATTTTGAAACGATGCTCTCTATATTTTCATAGTTTAACTTTCATAAAATATACTTGTTTGAAGTTCCATTTCACGTACTATATAATAAAGTAACATGCACAAATGTTGTCTAGCTAGGTACTTAATAATGTCTCCGGTGACGATCTATATACTACTGTTTACTGTATAGTTTTGGAAACCAGCAATTTTACAAATGTAATCCAACACGGAAAACTGATGTTAGATGCTACCTTATTGTTACTATTATCTGATTAAAACAAATGTAAGTAAGTATACGTGGTAAGGATTAAAGCTCCAAAACAAAAGTAGAAAAGATTGTGGTTTTATGTTACGTACTTGTTTCTAAAGTAAGACTATCAGCTTCTCGTTTGGAAGTTACCTGATCGACAATTGTATATAGTAGTTTTTAGAAAGAAATCATTTTACAAAACTAACATTAATATCCACTTTGTAGCTATTATTATAATTAACTTTGTTACTGGATTTTGTACTTACAGTTTACAAAAACAATTTTTGCCGTGAAAGGAGAAATGCGATTTTTGAATGTTTATGTTTGAAACTGGTAAAAGTGTACTGGTGGTTATATAGTACTATTAACTAATTGTTATTTTGTATTGGTTGTTTGAAGTTTAATCGTGAGATTGCGTAGTATAAGTAAATACTGATAGGTATAATATTTACTTAATAGCAGAGGATAACTTGGTTGAGTACGTTGAGTACGGATGCGACAAATATATATGACAATAACAATAAATACATTGTAATTAATTGGAATTTTTTAAATCTCTGGCATCTACTGTCACACATTTGATTTTGATGGCATTCTATCCATGATTTTATTATGCAGCATTTTCTTTGCGTTCGAATAATAATTTTACTCTCTGTATGTCGCGGGATTCTATCATATTCTCCTATGAAATCGCGAATGCAATGTCCATGCCAGCAATATACATATGCGACATATGCCTTACTTTCAACTGTTCATTTCCTTATGAAGAAAGATGGCACCAAATCAGTTTTGTAATTTATACCGTTACATTCCCATCTACTCCATTTACCCATTGCATCCGTGACGTCATCCCCAAAACCAATCAGATCTCCCTCTGGGGGAAATTTAGACTGATGCATTTCTACTACGTACATAAGAAATGTGAAGTTGCCGGATACTTGAATGATGCAAGGAGAATTTCAAACTCATATATATTGCATCAGTGGATAAACACATACGCCATTTTTGTTTTAAATTTAATGAATCAAATTGGAATTAATTGCCCCACGGATATATATATATGGACAGAATAGCAATGTTTTCATTTCAAATAATGTGCTAATAAATATTTTGTCGTAGGTATGTATATTTAGCTACGTATAACGAAATAACGCTTTAGCTTAATTAATAACACAGATTCTCATGGTTTTCTGTCGGTTTGTCAACATAATTGGTAATTGTGTTGGAAGGTGGTTGGAATTACTCGACGATTTGTTCCAACGACAAGGGCAAAACCGATCAACAAAAAAATTCTTAGAACCATTGTATTAATTTAAAAAAATTCTTGAAGCCATTGTAATAATATACAAAATTTTTGGAACCATTGTATTAATCGAAAAAAAATCTTTCCATGAATTTATTTATTTACTCTAAAAATGGCCCGACGGAGAAAGGTATTTATTGTACGTATGTTGCATACTATTTTGGGAAGACTCTGTGACCACAACAGCGGTGGTCTAATAATTTAGGTGATATTTTTAGCGAGTGCTAATTATGATAATAATTAAGCTTCCAATAAATATTTAAAAACATATTTTGTATGTTCGTTCTACAGAGCTCATGTTTATAATGTGGATGTATC
>JAHZNE010006102.1:0-30043 GCA_027744055.1 Callyntrura sp. NNG-2020
TGCAAAAGGAAAGCTAATAAAGATTTCCTACTGTTACGTAAATCCAATTTCTATGGAAAATTATATGCGTTCATAACTTTTATAGTCTGAGTTTAGTCTATACTCACAAGGTGATAATTAACCAAGTTTTTGAATGTTATCAATTTTACTAAAAAATTTATATATGTCTGGATCATGCAGCCAGTTAAATCAAAGTATTTGTAGAGCTTTAAAATCTTAAATCATATACATTATATGTCAGGCAGGGAGGCACAATCTTGCAAGCCATTAAAATTTCCCAGCAGCCTAAGCACAGATTTCCCAATACAAAATGGGTATATTGGTATTAGGGTATAAACTTGGAAACTTGGAATCATCAATGTACTGCAATATACAGCAGGGATTTGAAAACGTTCGCATATATGTAGGTACAGGTATTTCTTATATGCGCTTTTATCGCAGCTATTTTAGTATTTCAAAAATATGAATTATTGAAACTGCAATTTTAACAACGATGTATGTTCAGACGTAACGCATTGGAAATCTGCATGAAACTATACTTATCTCTCTGCAAAAGATTGCCTTAGTAAAGATGACAATTGCAACGCATAAAAATTATAACTGACAATGACGCTCATTCTTCGTATTCGTTGTGATGGAATTTAATTGGTGGTTAAGCTTACTACAAGAGGTGATTAAAACGTGGAGCTATAATCGATCACAGTGGCGGCGAGACACACGTAATTGTGCCAAGCAATGGTAACGTGTTGTTGTTACTTTTATTTACAGCTTCCTAAACAAAATAAATGCCATAACAAAGCGATAAATGAAATACAATGAATCTTTTGCTAGACTAAAATCAAACTTAATTCAAGAAGTTTTGTAAATGGAAATTTCAGCGTCAAACATTTATTGAAGAATTTCCAGCAGAAAATGGTAGTACCATGGGTGGTTCTTATTGGAGCGTTGCTAGGAGACACAGTATCTGCCCGTAAATCCGCTATAAATAAAGTTTCCCGGAATTCGTTGTATGCGTTGTATGGGTCGGAAAAACAAACACTAAATATGGAACTCATCATTTTTTTGTTTCATTTAGTGAAATGCTTTAGTTGTGTGGGAGAAGAGTGTGCTCCCGGGGGTGGATGGGTTGTGGAATGTCCAAAGGAATCTTCCGTTTGTATTTACTACAAGGATGCTACAGGACGGGCGTTAAAGAAAGGCCCCGATGTCGTTTATCGTCGACAATGCGGTGGGGGTCATTTAGTAAGCGATACGAAGTGCAAGAAATCCACAGCAAATTTTGACGTATGTAACTGTGGAGAGGATTTATGCAATGGCGATCCAAATGCACCACCACCACCTACAACAACCCCGATACCAATTACGACAACTTCAAATTCAACTCAGGGAAATGTCACTACTACCACTGCATCTCCAGGAAATTTGACTACCACAACGACGTCCACAACAACGTCCACAACTACGTCTACCACAGAAATCACAACAACACCAGCACCAGTCGAGGCAGGTTAATAAGTTTTTCAGTAATTCAATAAATGGTGATTATATGCAATTTTTGTGCTGTAATTAAAAATGATAATAAATGTCAAATTTGGAGATGTTATGTTTTATTTTAAATGCACAAAAATAAAGCTTTTTTCTCATACCTGCATAATTTACATATTATAAATTGATATTAGAAGCATGAAGTAATCTTATATACAAAAGATTTAAAAGGGAATTTCTATATCAACAATAATAAATGTCAGCTATGATTACGATCCAAATTTAAATGTGCTATATGAACAAAATGTATGCACTAAAATTTCAAAATATGTATAAAATATTTATTTATTTTATACAAATTTAAGTAACTTGTTAGCCTTGAAAATACCTTCCATTTTATCCAGTAAACAATTATTGATCACCTATATGTAAAATTTAAGCAAGTCAACTAACTTTAATGCATTAATTTAATAGAGCACATTAAAATGTACTCTTGGAAAGTTACCTTGACTTCGTAAGAAATAAAAAAAATAACTAGGTAATACTGCATATTTGACGTAAGTAAATGTTCTAGCAGCATCGTGCGGTGCAGGGAAAACAAGTGTTTTATTTGGTGACCTATATTTATGTCGAAATTCTCCTATCATCAAATTTCTTATTAATTACTAATTTGACACTTTTTAATGAACAAGATTCTAACCGGCGAGCATCTATCCAACGATGGGCAGGTGCTCGGTGTATAATAAATAATAACATTATTTCAGAAACCTTTAATGCCACAATTTTTCACCAATTACTGTGGTAATTCACGTTAACTGTTGCGGTCATTGAGCCGATAACTTTGATCTGATGATGTTGGCACTCCTACAAAGTAGAAAAGCAAGTGTAAGGCTGGAGTAGAATTTTGTTTAGAGCCATCGACAACACATGCATGAAAAGTTGGTTTGCTCGTAGTAATTATTGTCCATATACACTTGGACAAAGTTTACAGGACAAAGAGATGTATGTACGTTGTACGAAAATACACGGAATAAATGAACGCTTGAAGACTCAACAATGCTCTTCTAGAAAAACAAGGTACACACAAATAAGCATAATATGTAAGTAGACGTATTCGTAGTGCTGCTCATGTTGAAATGAAGATAAGGATGCAAAGAACCTTCATCCTCTTCAAACTAATATAACAAAAAATGAAGCATAACGTGATAAAAAACACTTGTTCAGCTGAGCTGCGCTGCGCATGAAACTCCTGTAAAATTTTGTCCCTTTGTGGGTAAACATAACATATCGACTGACTAAAAGCAAGGGGGCAGTAAAAAATTTTCGATATAATATAATATATTATTCTAACCACATTTAAAAAAATTATAGTTGTGAGTTGCAATTTGGTCATTTGTTTGTTATACTACAGAATTTAGTACAAAAAATTTATTTTTCAGTTCAGTTGCAGTTTTTCAGCAGAATTTAATTTTTAAAAGCTGTACACATGAATCGTCTTTCTGATTCCAGTGATAGCCACTCTAAACACAAGCAATCAAAACAATCTCTTGAGGATAACGACGAGAGGCAACTTGTAAATGTAACATCGAATTCAGCAATACAATTTCATGTAAAAATGGAAAATGGATGCAGTTGTGCTACTGTTCTCGGAGTTCTGGCGTTTCTACTTGATACGGTCGGTATAATTTATTCATTTTTAAGCTGCAGAAAAGTAAAATTTACGATAGCTATTCATTACGATAAGTGTCTTCTTTTGAATTTTTTCTTAACAGTGGTTTCCATGGGTATTCGGATATGTCTTGGATTTTCCGGTATGTTTGCAAATGTAATTATTTGGCAGCAAGTTATTGGCAAATATAATAGTCTTCTTACTTTGTTTCGGTTGATTTACACTATTACAGTCAGATAATTCCATCGATCCTGGACAACTAAGCATGTGGAAAATAGTAACTGTGATTGTTGTCGTTGTATGGTCAGTTTCGGCTATTGCAGCGTTGTTCTACACATGCGTAAGTTTTAAATATATAAATTATGTTACTATAACAAAGTAGGTAAAAGGCTCCTGGGGTGGAGAAAGCAGGTTAGCATCAGCCTAAAGAGACTTATTGTACCTTATGATTTTGGAATCGTGTATCGTATTGGAAGCGGTTTGTGTATCTCTAAACTTTATTTCATATCTTTGTGCACGCTGATATACAGCCCATCCTAACTACACTTTCGTGTAAATCGTGTAACTTTCTATATATTATTTCGTTAGTTTCCATTTTTAGTTTAATGCATAATTTCCGTCATTCATAAACCTGTCTTTGTAACTATATGGCGAACCACTATTCTCCACTCTTCATACTTTCACTTTTTACGCTAAAAGAGTAGAAAAGATACTAAAATATTCTGTTATTTCTTGTTCACAGATACCAGGGCGTAAAGTGAGATTTAATATTGTCCTTGGTCATCTACTTATTGCCGTCGGCGGAAGTGTCTTTGTAACCAGAAACTTATTAACAATTTCACCTCATGAAGTAATTGGAGAACTTGCGGCCATTTTAATGTTACGCCTTCTTCATTTCATTTTTGTCGCCACGTATCTGCGGCACTTAAAAAATCCTAATATGAATTACAGTGAGCTCAACTAAATGCACTGAAATTTGCTTTATACTATATACAGAAAATGACTGAACCTGTGTAATTTAATTTAAAAGAAGTAAGTGTTCATACAAAACAAGTAAAGAATATGTGTATAAATAATTGATCGTATATTTCATAATCCATGCAAGGTGTCTCCTACGCTGGGTAAAATGAAGTCTGATTGTAACGTTTCTGATATTACGTATTAAATTAACCAGTAATTATGTTAAAAGGGGAAAATCTCGTCGCTCTTTGTACAATTTGGATAATTTCTGGAGCTACTAAACCCGGAAATTTAGCATTTTCTTGTTGGTTTACCTTTCTCATATCCTTTCAGATTTATTTCAATGCGACGGGACATGCATTCAGCATACTGATCTTCATTGTCATTTGTCATTGAGTTATTACAGCATAATGACTTAATGAACTACGATGTAAAATATTCGTAAACTAGAGTTTTGTTCTCACATTTACTAACATTGTGAAACCAATTTAGATAAAATATAAAACAGACAAGACAAATGTGGAAAAGTTCTACCGAGACTGCTGTGGTTCCTTACATTTTGTATCATAACAACATAACTTCCCAAGCTTATATAGCTTGTGCAAAGATAATTATTGTTGGATTTTCTTTGATCGAAATATGCAATATGTTAAATTTAAATTCGTATCATTACAAGTTACAAAATGACAAGTTTGGCAAAACAAAAAAAAATCATTTTCAACGCTAACGACTTCTTAAAGTAGAAGTTGAATTGTAGGAAATATTGTTGTAACCTATGGTAGTCAGTAGTTCATTTTGCTTGAAATGATTTTATTACTTCCATGAATTTATTTCTGTGTCTTCAGGAAATACACAATATTACATATTTCTGATGATATTTTATTATTAATACTGTAAGTAAATTACACTATGAAAATGTGTCATCATTGCATTAATGCCGCTTAATTGCGCGAACCGTAAAAGGTTCCACAGCTAGAATAAATGTTCGACCTGGTAAAAACTTTAGTTTGGTGTCTTCCGTGGATTTGAAAGTAAAGTTCTTCAAAACGTTTGCCATGGCCATGTGAATCTCCTCTTTTGCAAATCTCATCCCAATGCAACTATGGTTACCTGCCCCAAAACTGAGAAAAGCGTAAGGGTTTAACTTATCTTTATTTTCTGGAAGAAACCTCTCTGGCTTGAATGTCTGTGGTTCTGGAAAATATTCCTCATTGTAGTGAACAGCAAAGACAGGGACTTGAACTGTCATTTCTTTTGGAATATGTAATCCAGTTCCTTCATGATACCAGTCCTTGTTACAAACTCTTTCAAGACGAATCGATGGGGGATACATTCTCAACGTTTCTTGAATGCATGCAGTTAAGTACACAAGTTCACCAATAGTATCATGCTCAATTTTCCCGTCATGACGATCCAAGTATGCGTCTACTTCATCCGCAAGTTTTTCTTGAACTTTTAAATTTGTAGCTAAAATGTACGTGAGATACGTTAAGGTTGAGGCAGTTGTCTCAAATCCAGCCAAAAAGAATGTCATGGCTTGATTCATTATGGTCAATTCTGTAATTCCTAATTTTTTATATTGCTCTGTTTCCAGTTTCCCTCGCATCTCGTTTAGAACGTCAACAAGGTCATTAAGTTTAATTTTCTTGTCGTTTCTGGCGTCCATTGCGTTTTTAAGAATGTTGTTGAAAAAATGCAACGTTTCGGAGGGAAACATTGGCACTAGGGACGAAATAAATGGGAACACATCTACAAAAACCAAAATAAAGTGATTTTCCCCACTTGAGTTGGAATCAATGAGGGTTTGATTTAAGTATACCTTTTTATGTATCAATTATAAATTATTTTTGTAGTTAAAGTTAAATGCTTTAGAATAAATGTCTTCGTACGGGTAAGAGTCAGCAAAAAGTTAACATCGCTCACGTCATCCATAGCGAGATTTCTTATTTGCTGGACAATAGGATTTTCAGGGTCATCAAGAGAGTTTAACTTGGTTCCGAAGCCACAGCGGGTAATTATGTCGGTAGTTAATGCGGAATACATTCTACGCAAATTGAATAACACATCTTCATCTTCAATTCAATACACATACCATCGTGCAATAATAGTAAAAAGTTTATATGACAAAATGACAATCAAGGGTCTATGTGTACCTTTTCGGAAAAAACTGTTCATTTTCTTCGTGTTTAGACTTAACGGTTTCCATCCAGTCTCGAATCGTTTCGGCCATCATGACACTCATATGACGGATTTTTCCTGTGGTCAGCGTTGGTGATATCGAAGATCGCACAACTTTCCATTTGTCATCTATACGAATAAGAATTCAAACTAGAGATAAATCCTTTAAAAATCAAGATTTGTATTGTCGCGTATTACAAGGTAGAATATCCGTCGTTTCATTCATCAGCTCGTGTTCATATTCTCCAAGTCTTCTATTATGAAAATGATCAAAGTCCTTGACCATGATCAGCCGTAACATTTCTGGATCAGCAATATAAACGTGGGGAAATCTTCCTTCATAGTACTGTGATGATACATAAATCTTCATTATACTCCGCAACAACGGTAATTCAACGAAGCTTGAGTATCAATTTAATGGCTTACCCCAAATATTTTCCCATGCTTGTTGACATTTTTAATATCTTCTTCATGAACGATCTTTTTATAAATGTAAATGTCACTGCCACCTACAAATGCTGGCTTTATAATAGTAGGTAACCCTTTCACACATTCCAAGGTACCATAGTACCAGCGTGCATAGACCACTACAGCAGTTACCACGCCAACGAAGATAGTGATTAACACATAAACTAATGATGTAAACCAGTCTGTCATGTTTAACTAATTTGTAATTTCACCAAGCACAGACATTTGTCTTCTAAATGCTTTAAACAAGAGATGAGAGATCCTCTGCTGGTGTAATAAGTACAACAACACGGAGAGGCTACAAAAAATCGGAACGACCTCTATTTGACGTCGTTTTGAGGCAACGAAAAGAATTGCACTGAAGATGCGATGAATGCTTTTAGTTTTTCAAGAGATGAGAAGGTTACATTTGTGGCAATCTTCCAAACTCCAGCAGACATGCACCACATTTCTTACGAGTCATGACATTGAAAAATAAGTTGGGAGGGTAAACAACTAATGTATGCATGCATACAAGCAAGTGACAAGCAAATTAAAAAATGGGGCTTGTAGAGTAGAATGCTGTCATTACTGAGAGATGTAGCGAAAACAACATGTGTATGTAATGTTTAAAAATAAATCGCCAAAGCCTATTTGCAACAGTAATCGCGGTAAAAAAAAATGTGATAGCATGGCATACACAGAGCACGTGCTTTATGGGGCTGTTCGATGATCTAGGATGCAAAATTGTTTGTAACATGCATATGCAGTGATATCATGATATCGATTACTATTTATTTTGCTAGTCTGTAAAGTCGGAGTTAGGTATTCGTGTATTTACGAATGAAACAGAATTGTCCCATGCATCGAGACAAATGTGGTTCTTAATATGCTATGAGTAGCATGAATTAATGAGTAGTATTATATTGAACATCCATTGCTGAAGGAAGATTCAATGGATAACTAAACCTTTTTTGCAATTTTTTATTGGCAAGTATTGGTGATAGATGATGACGATGAAATTTTCTGCCCTAAGGGAATGAATATTATAAAAAGAGACGCAGAGTGACGATATGTTATTTATGCAAAAATGTTCCATTTGATGCTACATTACAAAGTAGCGCACGATTTATGGAGTTTGTATTATAGTTAATCACGACCAAGAGGCAACAACTATGGCCACAGCAACGTGTAAACAAATTTAAAAATTGCGACCAGACAGCAGCGTTGTTGAGCTATCCTCGACATTTGTTTAATCTCTTGGCGAGGTTACTACCTAACGGGACGTTTTTGGCGAGTTCGCCCTGGTTTCTGATTGTATAACCTTCCTGCGCCGGTCACAAGTCACGAAATCTCGTAAAATGAAAGCGAACTTTAAAACTCTGCTTTCACCAATCAATACCATGAACCATAACACAGACAAGTTTGTAAAACCTCCGTGGTTAACTCTCAGAGATCCCTCTAAATTTTAACGTAACCATAACCACACACTGCAATTTTGTGTCCAGATACACTCTAAGGTTTTATGAAACTATGCCCTAGGGTTTTTCAGGGTTGGTTGACCCCGACACACACAATGAAAATAACATTGAATAGAATAACAGTTAACAGATATGTTTTCAATTTACGTTAAATATTATAATAATTATCATTTATTCATAGCAACACAATTTAAATTATTAGAAAGCTTATTAACGTTCTTAGATCGAAGCTGTGGAATTTGTAGGGGGCGTTGCTGTGGAATTTGTAGGGGACGTTGCTGTGGAATTTGTGTTGGGCGTTGCTAAGGAATTTGTGTTAGGTGTTATTGCGGCTGTATTATTTTGCTGGTTCGTTGCGACATTTGGAATTGGCGTTGACGTCGGTGGTGGTGGTGCATTTGGATCCCCGTTACATAAATCTCCCTTACAAACGCACATGTCAAAATTTGCGGTGGATTTATGGCAAGCCGTTTCGACCAACCTAGAACCCCCGCCGCATTGTCGACGGTAAACCTTGCCAGGGCCTTTTTTTAATGCCCGTCCTGTAACATCCTGGTAGTAAATACAAACGGAAGATACCTTCGGACATTCTACAATCCAGCCGCTACCTTGAGCACATTCTTCTCCCTCACAACTAAAACATTTCACTAAATATAAAAAAAAGACTTAGAAAGGTTATGAATTATTTACAAAGGTTAGTACGTAACGTACTACGGAACGGTAAAAACGAAATTAAGAAAATTTACAGGCTGATGTTGTGTCTCCCAGCAACACTCCAATAAGAACCACCCACAGTATTACCATATTATGATGAAAGAACTCTAGTTAGAGATGAGATTTGATGTTTTACAAAATGTTTTGCGTGGTGAGGCTGTTAGATATGCATTGTTAGATGTAATCTATCGGTTGTTACGTCATTGTATTTGTTTTTTACGACATTTGTTTTATTCAGGAAGTTATAAATGAGACCATCTGTAAAAAATTAACAACGCATCCACAATGTCCATAACCCCACGCATTTCATTTCGATGCTTCTGTCCGTTTATGTCCGGCCGTGGGTACGCAACATGACGAGTAAGAAAATTTATTTTGAAATTACTTTTCCAAATTGCTAGGAGTTAACGTGAAGATATACACCTCCTCTTTAAAACATGTGGCACCACGGGAAGTGCTCCAAAATAGGTAAGGTTCCAGGAGACTATTGCACGAAATTAGTGTATAGGTATGTATGATATACAAGTTTTCATAGTAGGGTGCCCCCAGTGTGGCCCGAGTTTCTTGTCGCCCGAGAAGCATCTTATCGTGGTTAACGAAGTATCACGCTAAGGGAAGTTAATATTGAAATTTTGTTTTCAGGGTCTATAACCCAGGATATAGGATTTCAGGTTTGTGATAACCCATGTGCAACTCGTAACTTACACTTCGTTGCTCCCACCATCGGAAGGTAACTGGTGTCACTTTTCCTATTTTTATGAACCGCTGCTTAAACTGGATATATAGCAATTATTTATTAAAGTTGAGGTTAGCGGTAACAGGGTGTTCTTTACGGGTACCATTTTGGGTCAAAATTAAAATTGTCTGTTTCTTTCGTATTTCGTAACTTGGCGGTTTTGACTTATGCCTCTACAAATATAGTAATCTTCTGAGATGATTCAAATATATTGTCCACAACGGGTACATGTTTGACGAAGTGAAAAATTAAGGGTTAAAAAAATTACCACGGAGCGTAAAATCTGTGGTACGGTTACGTTCTACTTTTAAGGAGAAATTAATATTTATGTTTACAATGCTACCCGTTTGGCCGTTTGCAATGTACTTGTTACTACTCTCCGTCGCGCACAACTGTCGTTTAGAGCAGTTCTTCGTTTTAATAACCAGTGATAATACTCTCACATTGTCGAGTGAGTTAATTTGTCTCAAAGACGTTGTCGTTAACGAATAACTAGTTGTCTTTGTATTTTACACTTCATTGTCCTCAGCACTGTGAATTTTCATAAGATTGTCCAGAATGATGGACTTGTTTCTAACTCGTTTCGTTTGTATCGAGCATTTTGTACTTTACTCTTTCAACATATTTATGGAAACAAGTTCGACTTTTACAACACTACTGCTGTTGAATGGGAGTTACTCCGAAAGACACACCTGTATATATGCCATCTTGATGCCGCCATACCCTGTTTACTCGTGTTGGTTAGCTGGGCGACAAAAAAGCATCATTTTTACGTAGTCTCGGTGACAATATGTGGTCGAAAATTGGAGATGCATATGTATGCTTCATTATCGATTGGAGAAAACAGAATTTTAAAATGATTTTTTGCACAAGAAATATCGTGGACGGCTGAACGGACGTGAACACGATAATGTAAATAAATAGGTAGTAAAGAAAGTGCTAACTACTTACTACGTACTTGTTAATATGTGCACGACAATCGTCTGGAAAATAAATATTTCCGATAATTGTACTTTTCATATAACTTTATTAGTTGAAATATGTGTATGGGTGATACGAAGCATCTGAGGTTTGTGTAATTTGTGTTTATCTACAAAGGAAACCTTTACTAACATTATATTTTATACACTGTAAAACATTCAATAAAAACCATACATAAGAAAAGTTTTGACTGAAGGCTGAAACATACGAAATGAAAATTTTTAACGGCCCCCACTCCGGCACCGCACCGGGTTAAATGAGTATAAATCTAACGCGTAGGTTAAAACCGAGGAATAAAACTAAATCATATAATTTAATTGTGAAGTAGTTGAGTTGCAACCATACGATAATCGTTTGTCGGTTGTAGTATAGTTGGAATCGGAATCCATGTATCCATTATGAACTTTTACGGTAATTGATAACGTAACATTTCCTTTATTTGAAACAGGAAATCACTTCATAAAATTATGATTACAAGTTCGACCAACTTGTCAATAAAGCTGATTCATTTAAATATGTGCGTATCCAACAAACCGCTATTTGAGAGAAAAAAAAACATTGCAGCGTGTCACTTTTATATTTTATGAAATGGACTCCAGGGAGGGATCTCACCATCCATTCTGATATCCTCGTTCTCATTTCCTCCTTATTTGTTCCATGCCACTTATAAGGATTGTTTCTAAAAGATCAAACAATTTAAATGAAAATATGCATGTGAATTTGGAATGAAGAATGAGTAATGAAAAAATAGGTACATATGGTGAGATCCTTCCTATTTAGATTTTATAATGTGTTGTGAACTTCAGAAATCATTATCAAACTGATACCACTTTTTTATGTTAATTAAAACTGACCGTAATGTTAGCAATGAAAAACAAGCAGTCATTGATGACAGTGCAGAAGAATCAATTTGTCATATGTTGTTTTTCAAATATTAATACTTTATAGGCAATTTTAATTTTCTTATCAATCTACTTCCTTTCTCTTTGATTATCTACAAACAAATACGCCCACATTGCACTGTGTACCGTATCCTCGACGACTACAACCTACAACACAGAAGAACTTTGGGATTGGGACGCATTGTAATTTTGATCATCGTAGAAAGAGAAACACAATTTTTTAATAAATTATTTCCATGCAAAATTCAAAACCATGAAGGTTTTATACTATGTAACATATTTTCTTCCATTTTTATATATGAGTGGAAATTGTGACCCAGTGAAGTTTTTACCACCGGGCCAGTTTGCGTATTTTGACTTGACGGAACTTATTGATAAAACACTGATCAATGGCAGCGTGAACAACAACGAGGATCTTAGAACTGCTCTCAGCCGGTCTCCATTTGTTTTGTACCGATCGGGTATGCAAAATACATAGACCGCGCATCAGGGGGGTACAAGGAGGAGGAGACAATCCTATCCTGCAATGTATTAGGCTCCCTATCCTATAATGTTAAATTACCAATTTCAGGAGGGGGGACATGTCCCCCTTGTCCCCCGGATCCGCGGTCTATGGCAAAATATAACTGAAAACTGAACATGTTACATTTTATGCGTAGATTGAATTGTTTTCCAACACTAGTTTCAAACAATCACAAATCAATGATAAAGCAACTGACTATTTACAGAGGATACTTATTTATTAAAACTGTGTACTTTTCATAAGTTTCTTCAACTTTACCAGCTTGCACAAGAAAACTACAGCGTAAATCATTGATTCCACAATTCGCCGAATAAAAAAATTTAGAAACACTCAGTAGCAAACTAGCAGTGGCGAATTTTGGAATTTTCGAAACGGATTTGCGCTGTATAACATTACATTCAAATTCCATCGAATAACATATTCTTCGTAACATCATCGCATAAAAGAGTACACATTTCTAATTGCCATCTTAAGAGTAAAATTGTATTGTAGTTTCTCTGCTTTTGAAATAACTTCCATATAAACGTACCAACAATTAACAATTATGAAGAAATGTAACAAAATTGTAAAAATGTCATTTGGTAAGACTTGTATAATACGAAAAGTCCGTAGTGCGCTATTTCTGCGTTTGGGACTACGCAACGCGACCAGGATAAGTAAACCATGTCAAATTGATCTGTAATTGTTTGTAACATATTAATGGGTTTGGCTGACATTTTTATGTATTTATAAAGCTAAAAATAATTTATGTCGTTCTTCCAGATGTGCTACTTAGAAATATCGAAAATATACTTCCAGTTATTGACCTTCTACACCAATTGAAACCTGACGAAAGACCTCCTCAGATTATCTTGTCCCTTCGATACTTCAATCGTACAAATGGAAATTTTAATTGGGAACGATTAGGTGATATTTATTACAACATTAAGTCCAACATGACCTTGAATGACAAGTCCAAAATTGTTAATTCTGTGGGGGCAATAGCTGTTGATTTACATTCAGGCAGAGGAATACACAATTTCTACGACTCAGTTTCTTATCTAACAGAAATTTCATTTCCAAGTTATATTAAAAATTTTATCAAATTACATTTTGGGTATAATGTCATTCCAGTGAGTGTGATGTATGGAGATGACCAAATGATCAATCATAATCATCGTGAAGAAAGATTTATTAACAAACATATTTTATCAGCGGACTTCGTCATTTATTGCATAAAATTTAGCTCGTTTGATTACAGCAACGACTTTCCTATGTTTATGGAAAAATTAAAAAGTGATCTTGCGGATAAAGTTAAACAGAATACGGTGTTTCTAAGCGAAATTTTTAGAAAGACTTCTCGATCTCCAATAAATGCACTGTTACAAATGAACATCACAGGCACGATTGGCACATCTGAGTTGTACCCCTATTTTTCCCATGGTGACCATTGGAGCACCTTTAACAGTTACATGGAAAAAACTGCTTCATATAACGCAACCTCTCAATTGTTCTTGAAAAATGCGTACAGCAAAGCTCCAAACATGTTCACCGAAGTAGTAACAAATTGGGCAATGCAGGAGCGACACAACGTCATAATAAGCAATTTCCACCAGAATTTTAGCAGTGAGACGTGGAAGGAAACAAAGAAGTCGCCAAGACAACCATTAATCCTTCCCTTGATTAACATGCAAGAAACGAACATCTCTCTATGTGAAATGAAAAGAAATTTGAGTACATGGAAGGAGCAACACGATTTTGTAGTTTTTGATGAAAGTAAGCCTAAATAAGTGGAAAAGTTGATTGTATAAATTAATTTCTATAATTATCGAATTTTCGTAGCTGGAACAAAACTTAACCAATTTTGTTCTACACCTTTCTCACAGGAACATTGCGGGCTTTAATACGGTTTCAACAGGATTTAGAGGGTGATGTAGAAAATTGTAACCATATCCATATCGATCGTAAATTCTCAGAATCGCCAGCTTCCCCCCGGTTAAATGGAATACTGAACTTTCATGTAGGTGTACAGTCAATATGGAAACAATTGAAATTTTATATGACGGAAATGTTGACTGATTATTCTACTTCTCCTCAAATTTCTCTGAAAACTTTTATGTTTGACGAAACGGATATAAAGTCCGAAGAGATTCAACAGTTTCTAAACGTTTCTGCACAGAGTAATTTCAGCATTGGTTGTTCCATGTCATTTAATACGTTTAGGAGGTTATATTATTCTTCTTATAATCAGCCACCCACATTTAAAGAAGTTATCGAGAAAAACGTATGTCAGCCTCTATTTCATGTAATGGATCACTTTGTTTGGCGCGTTGATGATGATGGGAATTATGGTAGTGGTATTAATTTTAAAACAAGTGGACTGTTTAGTAGCTATAGTGATGTATTTCTAGCAAGAGAGGTTTTCATGAAGGAATATCCTGGAAAAAACGTTTTGATTCAGTTTAATAGCGAAAGGGACAAGAAGATTATTGCAGAAATGTACGATGTGCCAATTGTTGTTCCAACAACCCAGATTAGATTTTAAAACCCAGAGAGGAGGAATATGCCTAAATAATAAAACATATAGTTTTGTATATACATTTATATTAATGAAACTTTTATAAAAGTACCACTTTATTTGAAAATTAAAATACAAAATTCCCGACCGAATAAAGTATAATCATCTAATCATGATCTTATTGCACGATTGATATTTCCAAGTGTCCTCATCTTTTCCTGTACTCACAACATTCGTTCATCCTTCCAACATTTTTTCGTCTTAGCGATTTCCTGCAATGGTAAAGTTAACTCTGTGCGGGGTTCAAACTCTCCCTCGGGGATCTCTGCAAACTTGTTGGTGTGAACGACGTACGGTCCACATCGGCCCACAACCTGGTATATTTCCGTGTCCGAATTTTCCGGAATATTGGTAATTTTACCGATTGTATCAACCATAGGGTACCAAATTGGCTCCTGCCACAGAGGCGATTGTGAATTACTCTGGAAATTTGCTTTGAGATGTTGTGACGAGCAGGGTATCGTGTGTCCTACACTTTCCAGGGTATTTGCTGTTTGAACGGCCTTTTTCGAATCAAGATTGTAAGCAATTCCAATTTTCACCTTAAAGACGCAGTCCTGGGCACGATCCTCCCCGTTGGAACAACGGGCCACCAATATCCTGATCTGAAAGTTTTTAGATTTAATTAAAAGGCACTCCAGTATATGAGTATGGCATTTATTAAAGTTAATTCGGTATTATTTTTATTGATTGAAATCACTCACGGTATCTTCGTAAGGTTTACAGTCCTGTGCCGCCAATGGTACATCTGCACAAACTTTCTGTAAGGACGTCAGTCTTTTTTCTTTACCTTCTCCTGTGTAAGTCGGCTCGAGTGCGACCAAACCTTGCATGGGTTTACAAATGGATCTGTCGCGCTGAATTCCAAACACGCCATTTTCCTCGTCTTCTTCTTTGCAACTGCACAAGAACTCATAGTCGTACCCCATCGTTTGGTATCCGACCATGACCCCATTTCGACATTCCATTACATCGCCGTCTGTAGGTACGTCGTCATCATTCGTTGTCATTGTAATACTTTGTCCAGATATACCTACGTTCTTGCAACCTACCTCCAACCCGTTAACTGGTCCCCTTTTCTTTTTCGATTTACTTCTCATAAATTGTACCTTATTAATTAACTTTGACCCCGCACAACTTATCCAATACATACTGTCTATGTCGGCTACGTCTACGTCAGTCTTGCTTGTCAAATTGTGATAACTGCAAAACAATTTTTCCAATTTTTTGTCGTATCCCGTTGTGGACAAGTTTGTAGCCAGAACAAGTTGTGGCACTTCCACCTTGTCACGCCCCGCCGTGGAATCGTCCCCGTCGTCATCATCCATGCGGATGTCACGAACCTCTTCGTACTCCGTATTATGTTTAGTGTCTCGGATTACCTGCACAAATCTGTTCACATACACACGGAAATATCCAACTGCTGCATAAATCTGGTACAGTTTCAGTATGCTGAACGGTGGTACCAAAATCTGCTTTTGCAGGGGCAGCAGTTTGTCCGAAGAAAACTTAAAATTTGGCCACGGATACATGCACTCCATATCCTTCGTTGTATTGCAAATTGTATTGAAAATTATTGATTCCTCTATTTCTTTCCCAGATGTTTCCCAGGTATACCCCAGGCTTGTCCAGTATTTCCCAACTAACTTGTCTTTATCGTGAACGATAACTCCGTCATGGCCTGTATCAAACTTGAATTTTCGCCAGACGTGGTTCATAGTGTTGTCAAAAGTAGTAATATGAGCCAACCCTTCTCTTGCGGTATCCCATGCCGGACCTGTCAATGGGCAACACTTTAGACGTGCGTTTTCCACCTGTCTCAAACTGGGGTTGTATTGTATGCTGAGGCCACACATTGCAGTTGCTGGGGGACACCACTCCCCTGCAGCACTCGCCTGTGGTTTAGTCGTCGAACAAAAATATTCCAAGGGTTTCAGATGGAGCTTTTTGAATCCGACGATAGCTCCTCCTCCAACCTTGTTGCAGTTCTGTGGTGGGAGGGCGATATTGGGTAAGTCATAAAACACATACTTTGTTAAATTTCTGGCTGGAGCCTCTCCCAAACCCAGGATAGGTTGACATAGCATACCATCCTTACGAATTTCTGAAACATGAGTTCCATCATTGCATAATTTCCAGGGTGACCAAACGGTGCCGCTTGAAGGGATCCAGCTGGATGGCCGCTGAATGAAGAAGTTAAACTCGTCTTCGGATTCCTCCATTGACATCATCTTAATTGGTGGTTGCATTTTACGAATCCCGTCGTCAATATTTTTCTTATGCTTTTTATCTCGGATCCAGCAATTAGGTAGCGCTGGTCCAGGTACTAATGGTATATCAAACTCTTGTATACTGGTAGATGGTTCCATCTCTGCATGGCTAAAATGATTAGTATACACGATGTAAGGACCACAAAGACCCACCTTCTGAAAGATTTGTACAACCGCATTTGATGGAAGTTTAAAAATTTGTGCTGTAAGAGACGTGAGAGGATGCCAAAACGCATCCTTCCAGTATGATGCTTCTGGAATATTTTTCTTGAAGTTTTTATTCAGAGGTACGTAAGCACAGCTCAGAGTGTGGCCCACACTCTCCATCAAGTTGGCCTGTGGCATGGTTGCAGATTTGTTAAAATTGTAGGTTACTCCCAATGGAGCTTTGAAAATGCAGGAAGTAGACGACTTATCTACGGCGCAAGTAGCGACATGTTTTTTAATCGCTTTTGGTGTGCATTTTGCGGCAATGCCAACAATGTGGTGGCATCTGATTTTAAAGTCGACAAGACCTTTTTCTGAAAATTGGAAACGACAGTGCATAAACTCGGGATTGGTCGTAGCTGCAATTAGGTGTACTTAGGTCCCGAATAATAAACCAAGGTGACTTACCATCGTATTTAGCCAAAAAACCGGAAACAGCGTACAGCGGCTCACAAACTTCTGCCTAATTGTGTAGTTACAAATATAAATATTTACAAAAGTTTGCGTGCACACTACTTGTGTGCCCTTTTCCCCATGTAATTACAAAACTTGAATTTAGTACCTCCGACCACCCCTTTCGCTGTGTTAAGTCCTTGCTTTCATCACTGCAAACAAGCCGTAGTTCTTCCATCCCTTCCACCACTGTATGAACCCACAAGATTACATTTTACATTTTTATATTCATTCCCAACTAAATTGTTATTATTTACGAACAAATACGATGTCATTCCTTTATCGTTACCAAAATTTTAATCCTTTTACCTTTCCCAGTTTTAACTTGAAATCCGATTCCGACTCCCTTTTCACATTTCAAGTTATCCTCCTCGCTCCAATCTTTCTTTAGCTTTCCTGGCGGGGTAAAATCCAACATTGTCGGTTTTTCATTTTCTCCCTTTTCTTTTCGTCTTCCTTCTTTCATTCCTTTTTTCCCTTTTTTCCCTTTATTCTTCACATCTTGTTCCTCCTGCCCTTCCTCACTACTACTACTGCGTTCGTTATCCTCCATCGTCCTTTTCGTTCTAATTTTCCCGCTACCTTGAATCGATTCACAACTCATCTCCAACTTGATAACACCCACTGAAGGTTTTCTCCCCAATTTAATACGGTTCACAAATTCTCTCCTTGAACAATTCTTCCATTCTTGCCAGTCTCCCGATTTAGTCTCCTGTCTTTTTGGAGTTTTTATTACTGCGGTACACTTGTCCTCCCACGACACTTCCTTGCTGGCTGTTAAATTCAAAAACTTGCTCAGCTCTCCTTCCTTTTCCCTTACTTTTTTCAGTACTCTATCCACCGTCTTGTTTTCTGCCAGCACACCACGGGTAGTTACGGAGACTGTTGTTACCTCCAGACGCGGACCCTCCCAACGCTCCTCCAACGTTTCCTTTGCTAGTCTCTCCTTCCTTTTTATGAAAAGATTTGTGTATATCCTAAAGTATCCTACTTGTGCATACACCTGAAATAAGTGAACTTTTGATTTTGGTTGTACGGTTATCTTGTTTGTAATTCGTAATCCCGTCCTACTTTTGACCGTGTACTTCTTCCAATTGTAACGACAACGGCCTTTCTCGCAAATTGTTTTTGTTCGTACCGCCATTTCTAATTCTTTCCACACGTAATCAATGGTAAACCCCAAGGACATATAAAAGACTCGCATTGCTTTTTCTTCCAAACCCGTAGCGACAGCGATCCCGTACGTGGAGTTGAAAAACATTGGTTTTAGTTGTGTGCCCTTCAGATTGTCCAAGGTATCAATATACTCTAATCTCTCTTGGGGTTGAAATTCCGGTTTATCTACAGGACAGCATCTCGCACGCACATTAGAAACGTCTTTTTGTCTCCCATGTAGAAAGCTTATTCCACAAATAGCTTTTGTAACTGGACACCAGTCCCCCGTGTCGGGAGGATGGTCATTAGAGCAGAAAAACTCGACCAGTTTGTTTCTCGTATTTATCCTAAAACTGACCATGGCACCACCTTGACCTTTGTCACAGTTGGCGGTGGGAAAATAAATTCTTCGCTTCTTTGCCAAGTGAAGTATTGTTTGAGTTTCCGACCGGTCGGGATCGAGACCGGGCTTGATTGGCATACAGATGCCGTGCTTGGAACTAAGTTTCACCATAAATGTTCCGTTGGGGCACAGGTACCACTGGGACCAGTGAGCGTCCTCCAGTACATACTTATCATTAATTGGTGTTTGTATTACAACAATTTCATTTTCCGGCTCGTCTATAGCAATCGGGTTAAACCTACCACGACTTGTTGTAGAATCATTGGAGGTGATATCATCCATGAGCAGAAGGGGATTTCCGGGCTCTCGTTTTCCTTCAGCCAATGGAGGGCGAATGAAAACGTGAGCTTGCTCAGATGGAATGCAGTCCTCAGCACGAGTACAGAATGCACTGCCTCTGGGACACTTGCGAATTTTTGCCTTGCCAAACTGGCAAAATACAAAGGTTCTCCCCTCGTCATCGTCTTCTCCATTGGGATAAAAGTTGCAAGGTCGGTAACCGCACTCATTATAACTTGGCTCGTCAACAATCGGACGAGGTACAACAACACTTAACTCCTCCTTGTAACAAGTGTTAGGTATCGGGGCGTCACAAGATAATATTTTAGGGTTGAAATAAAGTCCCCATGGACATGAGCCCGGAATTGCCACCTGATTAGCGCATAATGTAAATGTTCTGGAGCACTGTGGATTGGTCAAGCGAGGATACGTTGAAATCAAATTGGATTTTGCGGAGAAGGGACATTGGAAATATGGCGGTCGTCCTGGGGAAAGCACGCTCTCAAATTCAAACTCGCTCGCAGATAGTGTCAACTGTAAGAGCAAAAGGAAGAGTAATAGCCGAACCCCCAACTTGAACTTATCCACTATGGAATTTGCCAGAAACATCTTGTATCCGGTGGTGGAAAAGTTAGTTTACAAGCTACCATACAAGTTCCGTCAAACATTTTATTAAAGTTGTGCACGTACAGAATTGTACACACATTGTACTATGCAATGCAGGAAAACAGTCATAAATTTTATCGCCAAACACCATTATACTCGTAACTTTATTGTATCAGTCATTGTCATAATATGTAGTTTGAGATGAACAGCAATTAAAATAATTGCCTGGCAGAATGCCTCGCGAAGATGAATGATGACGACAAGCTTGGCGCTCAGACATTCATTTTAACTTCCTTATTCTACGAATGGCAGTTGGCAAGTCATCAGATCAGTGATGCTCATTACTGTTTTCGTCACTGAAAGCAAACTGATTTAAAAAAATACATCATACAATCTACGAGCAATTTGGATTTACTTGCTTTTTGGAGTAGATGAGTCAGAAGAAGGCACAAAAGGGACGATAGGGGGACATTCACATAGGATCCCTTCGTATTCTTTAATGTTATGTTCAATACTTGGAGACTTTTACAACCATGGGAGGAGAGATGGCGTTCAAAATATTTTAGATCAGTTGACTTTTTCGTTGTGAATAAAACACGGAATCAGCCGACAGGTCAGACGATGGCACGAGAACGAATGTCATACTTTTTGGAGATCATTGGAAGTGCAACTGATTTTACTGAATACAAGAGAAACAAATGCAATGTTGTACTAATATTTGCCATTTACCGTATAATAATTGAATAATATCGATATCAATATTCACATATGTCAAATGCATTGTCGGAACCTTTCCGTTACCACCGAGGCGAGATATTTGATATTTGCTTTCATGATTTCATTAATTCATTATGGTACATATTATATTGTATTGCATTTATCTTTTTATTCCACAATTAGTACAGTTCAATCATTTCTGGGTTATATTACATATGGCATGCCTATTTTTATACATTTAATGTTTGCTTATTTATGAATAATGCATTCACTTTTTATTTTCCATCTTGAACGGTACATACTAAACCCCAAATATCCAACTTTTTAACTGTAAGAACGGATCCACTCGTTGTTCCACTCCAGTTGTGGATATACAGCCGGTCCAGTGTTTCCGATGGGAACATCAAAGCTGTCATAGCAGTCAAACCGTTGTCAACAAAAACTTCGATGGAGCTGGTATCCAAATACATTTTTATGGTAACCAGTTCATCTGTGACCTCTCGGGGACCGGTAGAATAGGAAGACCGCTGGAATTGTTCGTTAAAATCAATACTTCCAGATTTTGTACGGTCTAAAAACCATTGTGTGGCATTATATCCAAAACACACTTCTTCTCCCAAGGAGTTGTATGCGCACAGGGAGAATTGAGGTTCGTTCAACATTTCAAGGGTAATTGTGACCTCCATTGCGGGATTTCGAAATTCTGCTTGATCAGTCAAAGTGACGGTTGAATGGGGAAGAACCGTAAATTCCTGAGAGTGTTCAATATGTTGCAGAGGATGACGCAAGGAATCAATTTCTTGGGGTGGGCTTGATTTAACACGGAATTGGCTTGTCGTGGCGTCTAAAGTGTGAAGAGTCAGTTGACGAGGGATTGTCATTTGTCCACGCCATGTGCTCGTTGGTATAGATCCTGCATAAGCTGAGTTAGCCATCCAACCGATTCCTATGGTTCTGTTAAAAGGATCGTTAGACCAAGTAACCCCAGCGTAGTTGTCAGGTCCCCAGTCCAACCATTGTGTGGACTGCCAAGGGAAAGTAGTGAAGTGTGTACCATTCCAGTTTCCTGCAAAGTAAAGCGTACCAGCTCCACCAGTAGGTCCCTTTGAAGAAAGTATATTGTATTAGGTAACATAGTGAAGAAGGATCCACAAAGTGTGTATTTAAATATGCACATTATTTACTCTTACCTCTCCAGGTGACACGCTAGAAATCAAAACCCAAACAGTTCCATTCCCATCTTCTCGAGGCAGCTCTACCAAATCCGGGCATTCAAATATTCCGACTTTTAGATCCCAAGGAAATTCACTTAGCTTCGTCCAACGCTTCAAATCAGACGACCCATAGAACTCTAGTTTACGAGCTACAGATAGCACCATGGTCCAATTTCCTGTGATTCTGTCTTTAAATACTTTTGGATCCCTAAAGTCGACAGTATTGACTGGATCAGACAAGACTGGGTTTCCTTCAAACTTGTCAAACTTCATCCCTTTATCGTTACTATACGCAATACTCTGTCTCTGTCCATTACCATCGCTGGTGTAAATTGCTACAATTGCCGGAGTGGCAGGAAATTCATGGACGCTAAAATGATAGTGCAAGCGATGCTGCTGGGTGGAACATTGGGCGTTAAATATCTTAGCCTCTGCAAACAGTGCAGAAAGGCAAATAATTGCAAAATAAACTATTAACTTCCCCATGGCTTTCGAATGCTTTTAATGTGATACAAACGAAAGCAGGTCACTCTTGCTGTTAAATTTATTTAATGTCTTTCTCCCTGATTTTAGGACACTACTGCCCATCCTCAATACTGCGTCAAGTGGGTTCAATTCGCTGTCCTGATACCAGGCCAACCAGGCTTATCGTAAATTGATTCTTACCTAATTGTATTAGGGCTAACCTTGAAAAATTGAAGTGTGAAGCTTTATCATAAATGATGCGTACAGATATACTACATTTTCATTTATACCATATTCATTCGCAGTTCATATTGTATCATAACACTGAACGTAACCAAGTCCCATCAAATTTAATCGTTTCAGTATTGAGTTTCATAGGAGAATAAACTGAAAATGAATAAGGAACAAATCGATTGATTACCATTATGTTTTGTACCCAAACCCAAATGTACTTTTGTAACATATTTCCTACTCATATAATTATTCAAGCTTTAGTTGTTAGTTGTTAGTATGTATCATTACCGTGAAGTGTCAAGAAATGCTGAAATGTACTGTCGTTATGAGTATGAACAAAAGTACGCAGCATTTCCAGATTTTAGATACTATTTTAATGGTTCTCAAAAATTGTACACAAAATATTTAATCGATACAATATCAAAAAATCCTGTTGAAATAGATAACGAGAGACGAAAAACGAAAATATTAAAATAATACCAATAAGGAAGCAAAAAACAAACGAACAAAATAAGTAACAGCATACAACTCCATTAGTTGTGCAAAGTCGGTATATCAACTGAATGAAAATCAGCGGTTAACAAAATTTAGTACGGCGGTTTGTGGTACGTTGCTCTTGCTCTTCCACCCCTCTTTCCTCTTCCATGTTGTCGCATGTTCATCAGAATAGGTCGCCCTCGGCTACCAAAACCTCTACTGCCTCGACCCACACAGTTAGTATTCATGGGAATGGGCGTGTCCCTCCGAGTTGGCATCCCAGGGTTAAAAACTTGCAACGGAGGATGTGTAAAATGCCCTGGGAGAAGATATGTACTGGATAGGTCTACAATACGATTGGGCACAACGGTGTTAGTTCCAATGCAGTTGAACTGGGAGACATGGTCTGTTAAAGTATGACAATTACTATATTTTATATTAGCAAATACATCGCTTTATTTATGTTGATGAAATGCGTTTGAGAATCAGCATTCTAATTTTACTACATATATAGATTATACATATAGGTTCATTTAATTTATTATTTCGTACATGCATGATCCGGTGTTCCGCCCTGTGTCATTGCCATTGTCCATGGATTCATCTTCGTCAATATGGTGTTCCCACTCTCGGGAGGGGAAATGAGAGGTCGCCTTTCAATCTCTTCCAAGTTTGTCACGACGTGAGCTCCGATCCACTTATTAAACTTCTTGCAAACAAAACTTTTAACAAAAGCATTGTACCATGACAAAATGTGTCGTAAAGGGGAAATATCCTCGAGTTGTAGAGATTCGTTACATCCCACAACAGTTACCAGAACGAGGTCATCAACGTCAAAACTTGCACTCAACTCAACAGCAGCCAATTTCTGGGATGGTTTTGGAGGGTCATTTCGTTTTCCATAAACAATTCTAGGATCATTCATTCCATTAATAAGTGATTTAACCACGTCAGACGCTATTGATTTCTCAACCGGTGACTTTAAAATGTCATCTCGGCGTTCTTTTGTCCAGTCCGCAACCACGTAAAAGGTGGTGACTCCGTTGCTGCAGTCTGCCCCAACAGTAGAGGTAAAGAATTCCATGACAGCTTTCACTACAGACACAGCTTTTTCTTCTTTTGAGAAACTAAACGAACAATCCACATTCTCGACGAAATCAACACGTACAGGATCATCATTATTCTGGATCAAGTGAGCCGCTGCTAGCTTTCTCCAAAATAAGATATTGAATTCCTTTAAAAACTGGTAAAAAAGTGTCATCACCGCTACCTTAAATGTCTGGATGCTTGTCCCAAAAGATCCCAACCCTTCGACAAAATCGTGACAGTGATTAAGCAGTTGCAAAAATTTTGAAGGTATTTTGAATCTTATGTAACGACGTAATGGTTCCGGAGTAAATATTGGCTTGAAATTTAAGGAATCCGTCAAGTTGAAAGCACTGTTAATGTATGTAGCAATTCGCTGATCGAATTCTTCATTATCTGATTCGTTGGTTTCTATTAGTAGTAAAACAGCATTAGGAAGATCACCAGACCACAACAAGGGGAACAATTTTTCGGCCACATCCTTACAACGCAATTTAAATTTCACACCCCAGTATGGAGTGACCTTCTTTGCAACATTTTCACATGGATCTAAGACGTCTTGGATACAAACCATAGAATTGACGTTTAACCTTCGGGCATTATTCGGATAAAGTACAAAATTTCCGGCGTCCACTTTAGAAAATGACGTTCCTGTTGACGGAGCAACGCCATAGTGACAAAAGTCAAATGTTGTCATTTCGTTGAGAAAGTCATACACCAATTGTAGAATTCTTTCCAGAGTCCATGCTTCTGGTCCAGTACCAATCCCCATCATTTTACAGTTTTTACGAACAATATCGACATTTTCGCAAAATGCTACATTAATGTCATCTACAATCAGTTGAATCATTGCCCATTCTTTAAGTATTTTAAAGCTGGGAATGATTTGTCTTCGTACAAGGAAAAATATTAAAAGTAAAAGTAACTGTTCTTGCTTCAATTCATCCATCTCAATTTTCTCAGTTCTATCGACAATACCAGTACTTCCAGCCCAGTGTATAACTAACTGAGAAAACGACCAGAAAAGCGGTTCCAAGATACAGTAAAATTTTATAAGACGGGATCTCTGGACAGGCAAAAAGGATCTTGCTTCCAGAGAGCAGTGAATTTTGGCAGTTCCTCCGATTCCGTCTAAACCTACCGAGTTGTGCTGGTGGTAAATGAAGGAAAGTTTGCCGTGTCTTGTCAAACTGACGTTGTTGTACGTTCCTTTCACTTGATTCTGGGGACTAGTCAAGACGTCATTAATCTCAAGTAATAAAGATTGTCGCATTCGGCAACTGTCTTCCATGCTTGATTTTGGAGATTTCTCTCCATCACTGTCACTACTGTGAACACTTCCAGTGCTACTATTGTCGTCGTTCCCATCTACATGGCATTCCCCCTTCCCTAACTCATTGAAAAATAATACCATTATTTATACATTGACAATTGACACTGATACCGCACATAAGTAAGGATCCTTAATTTGAAACTATATTTTACCTGCGGGTTCTCCACGAGCAACAAATGCTGTTAGTGGACTACCCTTAAAGCCTATTCCATGATAGAAAGTTCCAAATGGGAATAAGACGACGTTGTCTATATTTTTGTGATTTGCTTCCTTCAAATGGATAGGCATAGAAAGTAGTATAGATTCTCTTTGCATACGATCTGTCCGCGTAAGGCTACATTTTTGTAGAAACTGTTTAAACAACTTATCGGGGTCGGGCTCGGCTGCATCGTCCTTTTGCTCCTGCTCGACGCCAAGGGAGATAAAATTCTCGCTGTGAAACGACATGTTGTTTTACGTTGGGCGGATTTTACCTAAATTTTTTAATCACAAAGTATGTATATATTTATATAATTACTGCTGACACGGATGATGACCTTAAGCAGAGAAACGAATTTGGTTAACAGTTTATAGCTTAATTAACAACAATTTTTTACTGTCAAAAGTTCCTTATTTCTTATCTGTACCAACATTATATATGCTGTACCTTTACTAAATTAAGGAAAACGTGCTTACAAGATGACATAATATATGTCAGCCTGGCATGTGTCTTACTATTGTCATACATAATTCTTTCTTCTTCATTATTTTTGTCCTGTTTGTATTTTCTCTGGCTTGTTAGTACACATGATTGGAAAAAGAAATTAGTAGAAAGTCGAAATTAGACCAAAAGTAAAATGCGTTCACTTACTACTACTACTACATAGGAAATGTTCCATCTTTCAATAATATGGCTACGATGAGTTGTAGGTCAAAGACGTATTAGTCATCATTTCATAAAACTACAGGCCCGAGTTGTCAAAAATTCGCCTACTTTAAATATACGAGTAACGACGATCATTATAGCTTTTTATGAAATGAAGCCACACAGTAAGTGACAGTGACATACTGACTGTATACAGTGCACGTCCAGCGTGGTAACACTGGCACTGCATTGCTCTCCTTTCTAACCAGAAGAAAGTACAGAAAGTAGTAGAAAGTTTCTATCATAGTAGAAAGTACACAAGAGATATAGCTTTGACTTCAAATTTTACCAATAATGAATGACCAACAAGTCGAGAAAAGTAAAACAATGACACGTCACATGTGGCCATTGATCATGCACATGGTTGTAACAACAATAACCAGAGAGGAAATTTCCTCATGAGCGTGCACTTTAACTTAACATTCAACATCACAGGATATATCAGCATTTCGTGATCGGGAACAGCTAATGCATAAGCTGGGGAGCATTATGTGACTCAACTCGACCTATGCAGTATGCACGTAATGTTAAACAATTAGGAAACATGAAAGATAATACAACCTTCGTTAGATAGGACTTTCTCTATGAAGATGCACTCGAGTTACATAATTACTCAAAAATACTCGAATATGTGTTTATTACCTTTCCTGTATGATACCCGACGCCGGTGCCAGAAGAGACGAAAATCTTTAACAAAAACAGAGAGTTGATCAACACGAAATGAGTTAGGCGTTTAATTGTTCTATGAACAGCTTGTACATAGTACTGAAACAAACTTAACTCCAAACTTTAACTTCACTGTCAACTGTCAACTGTAACTGTTACCTCCTATTTATAAAGGAGGTGACTTTATAGGTTTAATTTTATTGCTCTGTCTTCTCAGGCTCAGGTACGAAGTACAGTGTCTGATGAATGAATATCTCCAATCCCCACCTACCGCAGGTGATTGATCAAATGTTTAATGATCACGATCATACGCCGTTCCTTTAATTATTTTGTTATCTACTTCTAATCCGACATATGTTGAAGCTGTACTTTTATTAAATTACAAAACATTAAAAACACTCCTCACTCTCAAAATCATTGTGAAATGGTGAATGGAAATGGATACTTTTTACGAAATTCTAAATAAATCTTCGTAAATGCATGTTGAAGCCAATAAACACACCACCACCACGTTGTATTGCCTGTAGCCGTAGACTCGACTCCCTTGATAGGCTGCATCTAATATCGCCAGCTAACTCACATCACCAAAACGAATTGGTCATGTATTTAACTCTCGTGAGTATATGGCGTCTAATCGACGAGCCGTCAATTTCCACCTTTCAGTACGTAAAATTCTTAGAAATGTTTTGTTATATTCTTGATAGTTTCGTTTGAGTGTGCATTTACAGAGTCAAAGAGGGCATGAACACGATTTTATGACTTGTGTTTTGAATACACGGGTCGAAAGTCGAAGTTTCCCGAGTTTGTTATTGTTTCAGGTGGAGGTACTGTCGAAAATACGAGAAAAGAGTAATGAGACATGTACACCTGACTTTATATCAACATTATCTACAATTAATAGTAATTTGCAATGTTTTGCATGCGCACACGTCCTAAAATGAAAAATAACGGGTCGAACATCAACGACATGATCTCCTCCCCTCCTCTTACTTTCGGCAGTATTCCATACGTACATTATTCAAATAATATTTAGCGGAAATTTGCATTTTAATTTTTAACGATATAATGCGTTCCAATCTTTCTACGGAAAATGCAAAGTAGAGTATCATGTTTAATTTTGCATATCATAAATGCATAACCCTGCAACCTGACTGGATTTTGAATCGAGCGAAGGAAGGGCAGCAAATTAGCTCATTGGTAAATGTGACATGGCATTGTGCAAAATATTTTATTCAGAGCAGTCAATCATTTCTATTCGAATTGACTTGACGGTTTTTCATTTTTTTTGTTTTTCAAATAAATTTACACAAAATATGTTAAAGGTTGATGAACGATAGTAGACTGGTTTATCAAAACTGCGAATAAAAGCTATAGAATGTGCAGTTCTTCGCATTTCATGGTTTATAAAGTAGAAATTACAGTTTTATTTTCATCATATGCAGGAATGCAGAAAGCAGTCAAAATGTGTATCGAAGTTCCAAATAAACTAGTATATATAACTTGAACTTGTCCATGTTCCTGATAAACATACATGAAAATCACACGACAAAAGAATCAGCTTAGCTTAGCACCAGTCTTTGCACGTAAACAAGAAACGTACCAGATATAAAGCCGTGTGGGTGCACGCGCAAGTTAGTGAAGAGTGAATTAGTAGTAGGGTAGGGTAGCGTTCGTATGAGGAAGATGAAAGTCAGCGTGTAAATGCATACATTTTTAAGCTTTTGCGAAGTCACCAAATTTTCATCTATTTGTCAGGAAGGTGGAAAATTATAAAATGGCCTGTAATTTGGGTTGAAATCAAAATTTCGAAAAACAAAAAAATACCTAAAAAAATATATATAATCGGTTACCTACATGCCAAATTTCAGCTAATTTGTTCAAGTAGTACGCTCCGAAATTGGGGGCAATTTCAACTTTTGATTAAAGGTAAAATGGCCTCCTTTTAAGGGTGAGGTCAATTTATCTGAAAAAGTCGTCTGAGCATGTTAGGGAAAAATGGGGTTTATTTCCCTATTGGTTGAATTGTATTTGTCTTGTAGGCAAAAAGTAGTAGCTCTGATTGTAGTAGTTATGAATTGGTAATTGCTATGACTGCAGTAGTGGTTGATTTGTTTGATTATTGGACCTGTGCAATATATAATGAACAATGGATGTACACTAGTGTTGTTATGGTACAACGAGACTATGGTTTTTATTCTGAATTGAGAAATATTGAAAATAATTATTGATGAATGGAATGTTGAATATTGACTTGATTTTGTACCATAATTAATTATAAACCGTAATTACTGTAGTTAATGACTCTTACTAGTACTCAGAAATATAAATGAAAGGTATTCCTCGTAGACGTTGGATAAGAGCTCTTTCCTTACAATTGTAGGAATATTTGAGATTCAAACAATTACTGAATTACTGTAATAATATGCTATGGTAGAACAATAGTTACACTTAAGAATAATTTGGAGAAATATTCTATAGTATTATTTCTATTTTACCGATTCTCAGGAATTTCGTTCTATAAAAATAGTGTGTACATTTTCATGTAGCAGCACTAGCCTCTTTTTATGGGCAAGAACGTTCCCGAGTTTACTCTAACCTCAAAAACTGAAATTATTAATTTTATGAAAAGTGCAGATTTTGCAATTGAACGAGCCATATGAACCTATACGTCAGCGTACGAAGCGAAGTAACCGCGAATGTTGTTTCAATTCGCCTGAGCCCAGACCAATATGATCAGGCAATCTAGAGGGAAAAAAGTTGGATGCTGCTCGTTCAATATTATGCACAGCCAAAATGTTAGTTAGTTATAGTCAACCTTACAATCCTTAATTAGATTACAGGTAGTTAATTAATTGGTTGACTGCGTCTCTATAGTGGGTTGAACCAGATTAGGACGTATGTTGGATGCCCGGGTAGGTGTTCAGAAATTTCTGGAGTCCTA
>JAHZNE010006103.1:0-28719 GCA_027744055.1 Callyntrura sp. NNG-2020
GGTGAGTGGTAAATAAGAGGCAGCGAGGGTATCCACGCATGTAGCATCCCAAACTAAGCGTTGTCCTTTTGCCCAAGGAATGAGCGTTATGAGATATTTTGGTAAAAAATATTTTGTAAAAGCTCCTGAAAATGACAATTTTGTCTCCCTTTCCCCATTGTTTCCATGCTAATTTCAAGTGAAATCTATTCCCTGTTCCTCCAAGAAATTATTCTTTTATGGTTTAGGTTTATCACATGCACATGTACAAGCATGACTGACACGCAGTAATTTCGTTATCTCAGATTTTCCATAGGATATGATACATGATTGAATTTCAACAATTTCCTCCCAGCCCCAGTCAGTTCAATCTTCAATGTAAACCCATCAAAAACCAAATATGACTAAATAGAGAAAGTAATGTTTGGAAAGTGAATCTTGGTTTAGTTTTGCACTAAAATCTTTGTACACTTATAATAAACCAATTGATCATAACGTTGACTAATGAAAAAAATGAAGTCAAAATTAAAGTTCAATTAGTGTATGCAAATTATGAGTTTATTATAGTAATCTAACTGCCTATCATTACCAATGAGGTATAATTAGTTTAAAATAGTTGACAAAGTGAAAAAGTTAATCTTATTTATAATTACTTAGCTGGAATACTTTTGGAAACACGCATGACAGCAACAGCAGCCGATAAAAATAGAAGTTTAGGAATCAATCCTCTTGTGTTGTCTCCTTACCGGTAGTACCTCACTCAATTCATTTTTACCATTATTTTGACAGAGGGCGAAAGAGGACGTCAGTGACAAATATATTCACAAGCCACATATGTAGTGACCCATTACAGGGTGAAAGAATAGTTATATAAAAATATACTTTCTCCGTGTATGTGCATACGTACTGTGCATATGCACATGAAAATAAGCGCAGCGGTAAAACAAATTAATGTTTCTTAGACTTAAGTCATGATTATGACGAATCACTTACAGTTTACATTCATAGAAAAGGGCTTACTTTTATTTTTTCCCTCCTATACGAGCGGTAGGATAAAACTTTCCAGATATCAGAATAGCAATAATAACATTTAACTGAAAAAGCGAACACACTAATTCTTAAATAAGTATATAGTTGACAGTCATTTTAGTTTTCACTTAAAAACTTCAAAATGAAAGATTTTAATTAAGTTATTTATTTATTTATTATTAATCGATGTATTATGGGCGTCCCGTACCCAAACGCCCCCGACATCTTTATCACCGTCTATCAATTTTGTTCCAATCTACAATGGAAAACCAAAACAATACTATGTATCATAAAATGGCATACAAAATTTAGTCGTATAGTATAATCATTTTCAGTTAAAAACACCTCACCTTAATAACAATTAATGCTCCCCACTGTTTCCCATTTGCTGTATTTAATCCTTCCTTTGAGTCTGTAATTCAGTGACTTTCGTTTTCGTTTCAGCCACCACAATACTTAAATTTCCAAATTTTCACCAGTGATATTTCACAAATAGCGGGAACGAATAAATAAAACAAATTTTTTAGTAAATTTTGCTAGGAAATACGTACAATTGTAAATTCAAGGAATATTTGAAATTTAAGGTTAGAGGGATAAGGAGAACGGAGAACATTGTTTGTCAACAAATCAAAACACATGTTTGAAGTGAGCGGTACTGCAGTGTTGTTTGACTGTTTACTTGAGTTCGGCAAAGTTCTACGAGATGGCCACGTTCAAAGTGGCCACTTTGGGCCGGCTCCGAGGTATAATAGAATGTGAGTGAGGTACATTTAAGAAACATAGAAAGGACGGAGCACCTGATTCTTGTTGTTCTTGTATGGCTCCCTGCTGTACTTTTGGTAGTGTAATTTTGTATTGCAGCCAAAAAGTGAACCATTTCTCCACATTTTCATTTCGACCGAGCTATATTCAGTATTGTATTGATCTTTAGTGTTATTTTGTACCTGAGTGTTTTTCACTAATACGGGTCTGGTGTAGCAAAATTGATAGAACAGGGCTTAAATTTTTGCAAGTTTCAGCCGTTTCCAGACCTTAAAATAGTTTAAAATGGCAGGATTAATTACCCGCACCGCCTTCCGCCTTGGAAAGCGACCTAGCCTCATGGTTTGCAGCGTTCGGGGAGAGAGATGTAAGTGGTTTTATTTAATATTAGTGCTTCCGTAATTCCGTAAGAATATAATGTTGTATTGGTATAATATAGTTTAGTTAGTCTAACTAATATGTACTGAAGTAGTACTCACTAGCATTAACTAGTACAAGTAATTAACAATGTTAATCTATAAAACTAATTGGCATGCTAAAAAACTAGAAATACTTCATTTTTAATCAGGGATTTAAAAAAATATCATGGCGGTTAGTACTTGTTGGAAAAGGCTAAATAAAGTCCATCGCTTCAATGCAAATAGTTGTTATATCATGAGACATCATATTTTTCATTCCCCCTTTTCCCCATTTCATACATTTTCAGTGTAGGCAGAGCTCCTACCATACTTTATTTGAAGATATAGAGATGAATTATTGCATGTTCTAATTTAAGAGATTTGTTAAATATTGGAGCAAAGGTTGATTGTCATTTCGGTCAGTATTTGATTTGCCATTATAATTTTGTAATTCATGTATGTATATGGATATCTCTAATATTCGTAATATGTTACACCTCCAGCAGAGTAATAAATGAATAATATTTAATAATTGTATGCCCAAAATTACAAGAACTGCTAACGCGAAATATTGAAAATGCTGGTACGAGTTTTTTAATTCTTTAGATTTGATTTTAACACGTCTAAGGATGTCATTAGCTTTCTCTCCCTTCCTTTAGTATTAACTCTATAGAATGTAAAAAATCGCATTTTGACTTTGAAACAGCAGAAATGACAGGGAGTTATAACATTTAACATATTATATGTATGTATATTTGAAGACATGGCCGACCCCATCGAGCATGCAACAGGACTTGAAAGAAAAGAATTGGAGGCTATCAAGAAAGGAAATCCTGTAAGTACATGCGTTTTGAACAAGCGAAATATAGAGACAAACAGAAATGGTTGAACTTGAAGGTCTAAACTCGTTATCGTACTTGATTTTTACCGTTATTTAAAATGCGTTTTATTTTTTCGTTTAGGATCCCTTTATGATGAGAGTTCTAAAGAGGGGTGTAGGAACCAAAGCTGAACCCAACATTGTTCCTTCCTTCAATGACAATAGAATTGTTGGCTGCATTTGTCATGAGGAAGCGTTCTACGTAAATTGGATGTGGCTATACAAAGGTGAACCCAAACGATGTGAATGTGGCCACTGGTTCAAGCTCACCGACGCCGAAGATCCCTTCAAATAAAGTTCGTCATTCGCCCCTTAAAACTTCTTTTCATTCTTTGAATAACTTAGCAGGAATGTGTTAGTCAACAACGTAAGGGAAGTATAAAACTGTAGCTCTGTTCAAAAATTTGCTTAATAATAAAAACTAATAATGACGGTTTGTCAGTGTGCTGAAGACATGCCATACTGTGTCATTATCGTCAGTTGTACGCACCCTTTTTAATTTAATTGTCATTATTAAGATGAAGATGAACAAGTATTCATTGAAAAAGGGAATCTTGGATGTCGACAGTTTTCTCTCCAATTGTAAAGCATCGTTGTAAAAATCGGAAGTTATGAATAAATATATTACGTTTATTGTGTAGGAAAGGAATGATTGCGCTTTTTTCATTATTTCCCTTTCCGCTATTAAAATGTAGGTGTGTTTTAGTATACTTCTTTTTAGTTAGCCTTTGATCCTTATCGTTTGCATGATTACTTACCCGGTTTGATTTGGGCTGGATTCCAATTTCCATTCGGTTCGGTGCGGTGTTCCAATATTAGCCGTAAATAATTTACTATAAAAACAGGTTTATATCTTTCTATATTTATTATTTTCTGCGAGATCACAACCACAAGACAAGATAACGTGCCTTATACGTACGAAATACAATGTATGATAATTTTAAATTGTCTGTAACATAAACGCATTTTATTATTAGTAGAAATTTAGGTTTTAATTTTTCTTGTACTTAGCTACTTGCTACGAAGGGGTTTTGTCGTATCCTGCGTGACTTTTCCAAACACATCATCCCATACATATTCCTCAGCATTCGCACAGAAAGTACAAATTTTGTCAATATACGATTAAATCTACTTATGTTGATAAACCGGTAGGTAATAATAATTGATAGTTTCTCGAGGATAACATCCTTCTATCCATATCCATCCTTGCTGACATTCTACGATATACCTTATCTTATTCCTATGAAATTATCCCTTATCCCCAAACAATCCTCTGGTAAACCTAAAATTATGTCCATCCCTCACCCTGCAAGCGACATTTTGAAAATTATACTTTCAATACCATTACTGCCACATCTCAGCAAGTTTGAAACAAATCAACCGGCGACCTTTTCAACCTGCAAGATTCAACCTTTCCAAATGTACCATTTTACACTTTCTCCAAAGGAGAAATAACATGTGAAGCACAATCTTAGAGAGTTTGACGGGAAGAGAACAATAATAATTTGCTAAATGCTTTCGTCGTTGGTTTTCATTATTCTTTTAAAATATTCTCAGTCTCAGAGTAAGTTAAATATTTTTTGTTGGTTTACTTACTAGAATTATCGTGTCACTCACATTTTTAGTGAAAAGCCCTTGTTGCAGAAACTACAAGCAAATAACTTCGTCTCTGATAAATATACATACTTGCGCGCAGAAATGTGTATACATTTAATTTGTTGGAATTTTGGAACGCGTCATATTGTAGCAGAAATGGAATGGGGTGCTATAGACTGGCTATTTTCTTTCTTTAAACCTGCACAATAATTATTTAATTTACGAGTTATTCGTTAACTACCTAACTTCGTTACATATTCACACGGACCACCGTCGACGTCGCGTATTTTGTTAGTGATATGCGTTTTTCACACATTGTGTAGTTTTATTATCATTAGAAATAAATATGAACGTGTCTTCATACCAAACAAATCTCTGTTGGACTATTAAGTTTACGTATATTCTTTTTTTTAAAGATTGACAATCCTTATTGGTTTAGCTTCTATTATCTTATCAGGTGCTTCAAACTTTTTTTGTGTTTGGTAAAAAAAGACGAAGGCTTTATATTGACTAGTGGTTTGCTTTACAACTGCTACTGCTTAGGGGAATTTTAAAAAATTGTATTTTTTTTATTCTGTAGAAGAATTATTTAATACGAACTTTAAATGTCTAGTTAATATATAGCGTAGTAGTAGCAGGCATTGATTTCTTCGATATATCGCAATAAAAAAATTTCTAGTTATTGAAAATTATAATGATATCGTTAACAGTTTATGCTTCTTCACGAAGACGTTGCATAATAATAGTTAATTAAGAAATGACAACAAGTTAGTTTTGTAGTAATCTTTCACAATAACTTAAACTGGTAGCACGGCATGTCCTTAATAAGCTTAATTATATTACATGTTCCCAAAAAATTCACATAGTTTTTGTGTCCCAATAAGCATGGCTTGATTTGTTTCATATATTCATGTGGGGTTTTGGACAACATGCAAATTTCCAGTCACAGTGATGCTGAATAATGGTAATAATAATGTTATAACAATAAAAGTAAGAGTAATGGTTAGTTTGTAATTATTATATGTGGCTCGTGAGCAAAAGGTACGCATTTACCTTAAAACATAGATAATAATGTAATGTCCTGAAAATTACTTATTTAGGTAAAGTCTATTTTAAAAAACGGTCTCTCCTTTTCTAAAGTATGCCATAAGAATGATCTAAAGCTAGTGAACATTTCGTTATGTTAACTATAGTATTATTTAACAAGCATTTTAAATATCAAGATAATAACGTAATATGTATGCATTTGTCTACGACTTTGTATTTTGATTAAGCTAATCTTAGAGTTGGACTATGATGATTTTAGTACAGTGTGAACTGGTGACGCGGACACCGACGCCGGTGTACTGGGGGGTCTTCCTCCTCCTCCACCACTTCCTCTTTTGGAAATGAAGTCTTCGACATCGGGATGCTTCATACGAATACCATCCACCACGTCTAGTAAGTGTTTGGCATCCATTGCGAGAACGTGGGCAGCGGAGAGCATTTGTCTGTTATACACAAACATAAAAATATCATTACTGTGGGTATTTTAACAGAGAAAAGGTTTATCATGTCTCGTAAAAAGCTTTAGTAAAATATTGTGCTAAATCACTAAACAACGCACCTGCGATACTCTTGGTCAAGTGTAGTCGTACTGTATTTTTCAGCGAGGCGATAAGCGTTGACTAATTCTTTCATGTCAGTACTTAGAACTTGATGAGCCATTTCAACCTGAAAAAAATATGATAATGTAAGGCACGGGTTTTGAATTAGGTGAACGAGGGGGTCGTAAGAGAGTGGTAATAATAATAAATACATATGAGATACTGCTATTATTTTTAATCGGAGAGCAATATAATCACATCATCAGTTGGCCATTTACCTCATGTCTGGCAGTCTCTGGAAAAACATTGACTAGTTCATCTACACTCCCAAGTAAGCCTCTGAGTTCAATACCAACTTTTCGGACGAGATCCAAAAACTCCACCTTGCCCGGTTGCTGAACTCCCTGTGTCAGCTCCATAATGGCTTTCACCACAAACGTGGTAGAATCATATACTCGGTCATTAGCTCGGTCCAAGTCAGCCGTGGGTGTGGGCTCCATTTTCTGCCAAAGGAGTAAAAAATCACTCCATTATAATATGCATAGTTAAATACAGAAACAGTGAATACCTTTCTCGTAGGTACACAACAACATAAACACAAACACGCGACGGATTTGGCGGAATTTGCTTATGTGCTTTTTTGAATAAGTGGCTTACCTTAACAATGAGCTTTTTGTCCGCAGCGGAACCTCCATTTTCCGAGCCCGAGTCGCCTAGTGGAACAAAGCCTTGTTGGGAGCTGGGACCCGATGAAGATCCATTAGGCACATCCCCACATTCACTATCCGATCGATCTGAAGTGCTGGTGGTGATGGATAAACGTTTTCTCTGTAAACAAAAACAATATTATTAATGTACCGCCCAGATAACACAATATTCCATTCCCCACCAAACATTCTTGCAGCAGCAGTGGCGGCAGAAGAGTAAAAACAAACAAACAAACAATTTCATTCTCTTTATCCGCTCTTAAGAATTTAGGTCGACATCTCAACTCCCTCTAGTCCCCATCCACTTATGTTCATCCTTCTTCCTCCATTTTGTTTTCCCTGCCTCTTCTGTCTTATATCATTCCAATTATGCCATATCTTTTATGTGACTCTCTCCGAGTGTGTGCCATTTACCTTAAGTGCTGCTCTTCTAGCGAATAAATAGCACTATCTTTATCTGCCCGTCGGGGAATACAAAAGAAAGCAGCTACAACCACTATCATCATCGTCATCATCCCCCATTCCACAAATTCACTTCCGCCAGCAGGTACACTCTCACACACTCACACACTAAAAATGCCTATAAATGCTTAGCAAGGCTTACCCTGCCTTTTGAAACATTCCTTTCACCGTTTTTATTACGGAGAAAGAGTTCCTCTGATGGAAATAAAGTATGTAGAACTAGTAGTGAATGAAGCATGTTTATAAAGGGGACAGGCACATTTGAGTAAATATAAACAAAAAAAGAAGCTTAACATCAAGCAAAACACGCACACATACTTTTTGCGTCTCTTCTTTCATCGTTTCGAGTAGACTAAAGAAACAAGTCTTACTTTTACTCTGTAGCAACAATCAGCGGGGATAAAAGAAAGATGAAAGTGAAAGCAGCAAAAACTCTCTAAATAACACACGAAAAGGGAGTTAAAACTTATTTTTTTTCTTCTTACCAAGTTATTTTCTTCTTCAGCCAACCATTTCCCATCTTCTTCCGACTGCTTCTGCTGCTCCCGCAGTTTTTGCTCTAGCTCTTGTTTGTACCTGAGCTCCAGATCGTTACCATCCAGGAGGACGCCTCTATTTCCTTTCGTGTCCTGTAGTTATCGTCGTTATCCATTTTGGCAAAATAGAAAAGAAAGAAAAAGATAGAGGATTAGAGAGAGAGAACTTTCTTCACTCTGTTTGTTGAGATTACTTATCGTGAAGTTAGGTACATAATGTACCTCCCGGAGAAACTTTTTCTCAAAAAACTATAACGAGTACATGTCATAGGTAACAATCCCGTGCAAAAATATAACACATAAAGGATGCAATATACACAGGGCATTGTGAGACAAAAATATTAAAGTTGATGTATATATTTTTCTTTCAACTTTTATACTTTCATTTTTCATTAGGCATAGATGAAAGGCGTCCCATGTGGAATGGAATCATGCTGATTTAGTCGCAGATTCATAAAAATGGAGATTGGAAAAATTGTCTTTTGATGTTGGCAAAAATTAGTTTTTTGAGCCACACAGAAAAAACATGCGTTTGCTTTTGAACAACAACTGTGTCAATGAACTTTACACAGCAAATGAATAAAGACGTGCGAAACATCCTGAATAAAAGGGCCATGGGCCGTAAATGAATCTCTTGACTTTCAACATGAGTAGCGAGGCAAAAGAAACACCTGGGCATGTAAGTAACTTTTTAGTAACATATAAACTACCATTAAAAGTTAGAATTAGAATGCTTGAATTTTCTGCTTTTAGCAATCATATCTTTCATGTCAAGTTGCAAAAGTATTAACCAACTCAAAATCTCATATCATCCACTCTTATGTTACTCACAAACACATGCCACCACTACAAAAATCCTTTCATCTATGCTTGTAAGTCAGAATCAGTAATAATATATTTCATAATATACACAAGTATAAAAAGCGTAAAAATATAGAAATGTATAATAAATATGAATTTGATGATCACCAAAAAATAACCAAAACCAAATGTATAACGAGCTCTTTTATCAGAACATAAAACAGGCCATGTGGGAAGTGGGAAGGTAAGGGATAGGGAGTTGTTATGCGTGAGCAAATAATACAGGTGGTCATTTGCAACATTTTCAAGTTCACAAAAAGGAGAGATAATTATATAGTAACTTGTAGTGTATATGAAGTAACCCTTCACCTGAACAAGTCTCCAAAAAAAACGAATAATGCAAAAAAGTGCATTATTATATATAATAATATATCACAAAAAACTTACGAAACGTTTGAAAATCCAAATTAATCCAAAAGTATCAAAAATATGTACATGGTTCGCATACAAAACATCCGAGACCAAAATCAGCCCATTTCAAAAACAAGTTAAAACGGGTAGAAAAAAATATGTAAAAAAGTAATTTTGCAAACAATTTTGAATAAAAAAAGACATGAAAACACTAATTTTACAAGTAAGCAATTCATTCTGGTTAAATTGTAAATGCTTGTGAGTTTTGAGGTGTTTTTGTGATAAAAAGTGAACCTTGTCCAACGTTCCATAATTGGAAGCCGGTTTTGAGCCTCCAGGTGTGCTCGATGACATATTAAAAATATCTGAGCTAGAACTAGTACTAATAGTGCCTAGACTGGATAAAGTGTTGCAATTGTGAATGCCGCCTCCTCCCCCTTCCGCTCCCAAAACAACAGCAGCCGAACTACTACAAAGAGATGTGTCTCCTAAACTAGGGTTGTGGAGGAAATGTAGTGGGGGCTGTATCAGTTGCTGGGAGGGTTGCTGCTGAAGCAGATGTGGTTGCTGCTGTAGTTGTTGGTGAAGGAGTAACTGCTGCTGTTGTTGCTCTAAGGCAGACACACTAGAGAACAATTTGGTTTTAAGTTTTCGTTTTGGTGATCCCAAAGTTCCCCCAATAAAATCTACCGCAAGCGTGTTAAAGGCCGAAGCGGGGGTGTTGTACGCGGAAGGATTGATGCCCCGTTGTTCACTTTCACGTAGGAGCTGCGACAAAATCTCCGGGTTTTGAGCGACGATGTAAGTGGTGGGCCCAGTGGATGCGGGGGCAGTTTGTTGCTGCTGTTGTTGGGATTCTCCTAGAATGTTAGGACGCTCGAGTCTGGGGGGTTTTGGGGGGGCCTGATCATCAGATGTAGAAGAAGCTAATAATAAAATGCCATACAAATGCAAATATTAAAATACTGCCACTCCCCTTTGGTTACTATTTTTCTCTTTAAACTGGGAGTTATTCTACTCATATCGTGAAATCCTTACCCCACGACATTGTCTGAAGTCTACGATTCTCCCTCCTAGCCATGTCCTTCTGTTGCTGCTTTTCTTCTTGTAAAATTTCACTGCAAATAACAAATAACATAAATTCTCATAGGGAAAAAACTTTCTCTTCTTCAACTGCCCACCATTTCATTAAGAAACTGTTCCTTCTCTCCCCGATTTATTTACTTATTTTATTATTGTTACACCCGTCCCTAGTTTCCTGGCTAAAACTCGCTCATCCAAAAAAGATTTATTGTTATTACTATGCTTCTTTGCATACGCATCTTACAACTACCCGACAACTTTGTCACGCCTAACTATTAAAGAAAACACGCACCATTTTTTCTCCCTCCAACATATAAACTTACAAAAGCGCCTCCTTAAAATGTTGGAACCCGGGACGTTTGGAAGGTTCATAGTTCCAGCAATGCGACATGAGCGCGTACAGTCTAGGAGGACAATTGGAAGGCAACGGAAGTCTCTCTCCGTTTTCGATCTTCCCTATCACATCATTATTTTGAACACCCGCAAAAGGTTTCACTCCGTACATCAAGATTTCCCAGATACACACGCCTGCAGAAGAAAAGGTAAACCCAAATCAGACTCACACACATTATACTCTCTCTCTTCTCTCTCTCCCATGTCAAAATAAATCCCGCATGCAGCCAGGTAATAAATTTCAGCAAATTGCCTACAAAAAACTACTTTGGTTGCTCCCGTGTGTGATGTGCGTGTCCTTATATTTTTTAACCTGAAGACAACCACATGCTATTCACCTTTTCTGTCTCTAAAATAAAACAGCAAATTGTAGAGCTCATCTCTGTATCACCCGAGTTCATCTTTTATGCCAGAGGGTCTATTTTATAAATCTTGAAGCTCTTTGCTCGTAGAGGGAGAGAGAAAGAAAAAGTTGTTGTAATCCATCATCCTGCTTTATTATCATCACATCACACCGATCAAAGAGAAGTAAACACGAACAGAGCATAAGACAAAGTTGAAGTTGAATTTAGTAACAAATTTTCTTTCTTTCATTCATCTCATCTCCATCTTTTTACGCAATCATTTCATCAAAAAATGCGTATGTGTGTGCTTGTATGTGCGGGGTATGTTTATTTATTGATTTGATTTTATATAGGATGCCTCCCTACGAAGAATGGCGTTTGTTGGGGATCATTTTGTACACGTACCAATTCTAATCGCACCTTATATGTCATGTCAATACGACGCAGCAGGGCAGCTACTATAAAAACAAGTCAAGAAGTCCGTTCAGGGATCATCGTAACAATTATAATAATGTACATACTTAATCCTTTCCTTTCCTGAATCAAGTTACAACATGGCGGTTCGTTATTTGGATATGGACTTTTGGGCATCGGAAATCGTCATCGTCAAACGCGTGTGTACGTACACGCACACACACACACACGCATAGAATGATGAAATAATGTGTCACTAGAGTCATCGAAATACACAATGCCGCAGCAGTTGAAGGCAAGCTCACATAAATTCAGGAGCTTTTTAATGGTTTACGCAATAAAACTGGTTGTTTTGGGACTGGCTCAATAAATGCGGACATAAAAACATCAGAGTAGTAGTTAAGAAGTTGTTTGCAAACAGTTTTCTTTTTACCAAACATCCACACGTCGCTGGCATGGCTAAAGCGTCGGAAGTTGATTGACTCAGGGGCCATCCATTTTATGGGGAGTTTGCCTTTGGATGCTTTGTAATAACACTGGTCTTCTCGAACCCACCTACAAACCAAAACAGACCGTTCAACATGACATACCGTTACAACGTAAAAAGTATTCACTACTACTGAGATTTCAAAGTACATGAACATCTTTAGAGGTTAAGGAAACTTGAAGGATTTTCCAAATTAGGTAGCTTTTATGAAGGAGACTCACCTGCTTAACCCGAAATCACTGAGTTTGACACAGTCACGTGTGGAGACCAATACGTTTCTGGCGGCAATATCCCTGCAAAATGGATCATTTATAAGAAAAGCGGTTAGCAAATTGATGTCTCCTTGTTTTGTTTGCAACTACCTACACGCACGTGTGCAAGGATATAAAAAAAGCAGTCTACCTACACAACAGAGGAGACATGCTTTATTATTATTACTATTACCAAACAAATTATACGATTGGCGATGGCGAAAACGTCTGTTTTCAACTTTTAATCTCGTAACCCAGTACATTTGCATTTAATCTCTTGCAAGGAGTCGGTCTTGGTAATCAGGAGACTCATCGATTACAACGCAGTAACTGTTAATCCCCATGCCCCATGAACATAAAAGTGTCCGCGACAAGGGGACCTAATAAATGGTCCTCAAGTGTAACGTTCTATATTTGCATCCCTATATGTGTAGTTTTATTCAACTTCAACGCTTACTGGGAAGAGTTTTGGAATCTGTATTGATGCATTTGGGATTAATTAAATGACACAGCTAACATTTATCTTCTAGTCTTTGGCAGATTGATTTTTTGCAGAGATATATATTTTACGTTTATAAATATTGTCTGTTCGTATTCAGAAAACCATTTTTATTTACGACCTTTTCCTATTCATATCTATCGATTGGTGATTGGTCATTTAACTTGTAACATAAAATGAAGGAAGTATGAGAAGAACTACTGACTTAAAAATGTTTTGGGTCCTTGGGTCGACTATGAAATACATACGCTGATTACAGAAGTAGGGCCAGTGTGCCACGGAGTGAGCACATCTTTAGAGACATAAAAGAAGATAACGACGTGCACTAAAATTAAGCCATAAATCATCCCGTGTCTCCTCCTTCCCTCTCCTGAAAAATTACCTGTGCACAAACTTTTTGCTCTCCAAATAGGAAAGGGCCGTAGAGAGTTGGTAGGCATAATGGATGAGCGTTTCCAACTCGATCACATGACGGTTTGCACGGAGATAAGCTCGCATCTCTCCATATTCAGCCAACTCCATGATTATCCATATAGGTGCGTCCGAACATACCCCGATTAATTTGACAATGTGTGGATGGTCAAATTGTTGCATAATGTCTGCAGGGAAGAGAGAAAGAAGAAAAAATAGAATCAGAGAACTGGTTTATATACCCTTTTTTGTTTCAAAACTTGGCTAATCTGTTTCGTGTACAATTCAATGCGCTTTGCCAAATGACTCCAGCGAAGAGGGCCAAAAACATCACATTGGTAAAAATACACATATCACATATCATACGAGAGAGAGAGAGAGTAAAACAAAAAAACACGCACAAATTAACATGCTATTAGCCAGAACCTTCCTTATGCTTTATGCTCCATACCTGCATGCAAATCACGGCAATGATGTCGTTTTCTTATTGATTTTTATTTTTATGCTCATGTAAAAAGGTGACTTAATGCCACATAATGAGCATCCTATTCAAGTATCAAATTTAGTAAATGATATACCGTGTAAAACGCGAAAAACACACAGAATGTCTCAACACATCGTGCTATTCCCCGTAAATCTTCAAAAAGAAGGCAGGCTCCGAGTAACAATTTGTTAGCTTCCACCCGGCGCTTTACCTGAGACTTCAAACAGGATTGACAAATAAAGAATGGAAGCTTATTGAAGAAAATACGGTATTTTGACTGTAAACGTTAGTTTAATAGGCAGAAGAGGATTATAGATTTTTATGGCTTCACTATAACTTTAAACAACAACAAGTTTGGGCTTATGCATTCATCTCGAAAAAATTGGATGACCAAACTTTGATGCAAATGAAAACACGGATGAGTCATCCTCTTGAAAAAGTACCTGCGCTTTTGAAAACAGCCATATACGCTCTTCATATTACTACGCTTGTCTTGTTGTGGATTCTAAAAGCGAGTCTACCTAAATCGCTTTTTTACACCTCTTTGCCGCTATGAGGCTGTTAGAAGTATTTTTGACAGGGATTCAATGACAAGAATTAAAAATGATGTTTTGCTTTTTTTGCTGTGTCAGAGAGTGCTTTACAGCTTGATTTAAATACAGCCGTGTTCATTACATAGGCGTCTTTTGGACTGTAAAGAAAGCCTAGCAAAAAAGTTAAACACTAAAACGTCTTGCCATCCCATTTCGTCATTATTATTACTTATTACATTCGCTGCTTCTTTTTTCTTTTTACGAGAGGCTGTGTGTATGCACGTTTTTTTGCCCTGATTTAAAGTCAAGATAGAGATATGATGAGCAATTCGTGTACCTGACTGAAGTACTTAATTAAGAGTAGACAAGAAAGCGGAGCGTTTACAAATTGCCAGGTAAAATGTAAACCGGTGTGGTAATAACAAACGACAAAGAAAATGTTTTTCTCAGAAATATGGAACGGGGGTGTTGACAGAGCATAACGTTCTGGGGCTAAAAGAGACTTTGCGTAAAATAATTACAAAGCAAACCCGACATTTTCATACATCTGGCGACGGACTGATGTATTCATTTGCTGACGTTTTAATTTTCTTGTGAGACGCATTAGCCATGTAGCATTAAATGAAAGTCTGAAAATGGATTTTAAAACAAAACTACTGTTTGCCGTAATGGAAATTATTTGAGGCGCATCAATCTTTACAGGCCTGACTGATTCTGCAAGAAACGTTCCGCAAACTATTAAACCACTGTAAAGGTTAACTTTGTCTGACATTCTGCTTCTGTGTACATAAAAAAAAGAGTTTGCGTATGATATAGTGGATCGTAAAAATACGTCGTAAATCTGTTCTGGTGTGCTGCATCCCAGAACAGCTGAACAGATGCACTCACAGCGAAAATATGATGTGTTGATGATGAATGACTCAGATAATCTGTCGTGATTGCACGTGTCCTGCAGCATAATAATTCAGATGAAGTCAAGAGTAAACAGACAGTTTGTAGGTACACGTATGAGTGTACTCAAGAGTCGGAACGTAACCATAATTTGTGTACCTACATAAATATATCATCTCATCTTTCCATCTCTACTCTTCTACACAAGAATAAACGTGTATCAGAACTATTCAGAGAAAAAATCTGCATTCATCTTTCCTTCTGTCAACTCTCTCGGTTTCCTACTCCGTGTCATTATAGTACCAAAGTTTCCCTGCAACTGGCGCCCACATGCGAAAGTTTCTCTGAGAAATGTTGTCAAAAGCAAAAGCAAAATGGCCTGTGAAGACGATGCTATTTCTCCTTTCATGTCTCTCTCTCACTGTGAATAAGTGGTAAAAGCTTTCAACAGATAATTCACTCCGTCGGTCGCCCCATCGCCAAATGAAGTCATGGTCTTTCGTAGTAAGAGTAATCACCCGAAAACGCGGCCGAGTTCCATCTCTTCAAAGTACACACTAAGAATACTAATTTAGTGAGAGTGTGTGTGTGGTAACCTCTATATTGTCTCTATTTGTTAGCAGCACGGTTCTAGTGAATCAAAAAGTTTCGTGACGAAGGAAAATAAGAAAAATTTATTTAACAAGATTTCACATTATGCAAATAAATGTCTTTTGTTCTACAACGTCCATTTTATCTAAATCCTCTTTAAACAAAACACCCGGACATTTTTTCTCATGAAAAGTCAGTCTCGCTTTTATGTTGTGACTGTAGAGTGACGTAGTTTTGACAAGGCTTTTTTGAAAATGGTAATGAGGAGTCCACACGGAGATAGATGTAACGCCAAGTTGCTAGTTTTATTCAAGCTTATAAAATGATGAGAAATTATAATTAATTGCTTGTTCGCAACTTACAAGCCTCCTCAAGGATACGGTCGGCTGTGTTCGCATCTGCATCCATTTTACAAGTTTTCACAGCCACAGGGATTTTCTCTTTGTCTTTGTGACTGCTATAAACTCCTTGATGAACGTCCCCAAACTGGCCCTGGCCGATTATGTCACCCAGTTCCACATCATTCCTGTCCAGTTCGTAGTCATGAGCTGGAAAACACAATTCAGCGTAATAATAACAATTATAATAACAAAATACTGTCAGGTACATTTCAACAAGATGCAAGATTATTTACACGAGCCCGCATACAAAACAAGAAGTATACATTAATTTGCATTTTAAGTGAACAAGCTCGACATTTCCAACAAATTATGAGACTGTCTACAAGGAACAGCATTAATAGGATTTCCACAAATAATGTAGATGCAAATGTGTATATGTCTAGTTTATAAAAAGTTCTACTGTTGTATACTTACAAGCTGGAATGGAATAATCCCCGTCCTCGTCCACAATCTCGGCGTAGTCGTCCATCGGATTATCGCGAAAATCTACCGGACTACTGGAACCACTCGCGTTTCTACTCAAACTCCGGTGACGAGGAGGATGAGCATCTGAAAACATCATCATGACGAGGCGTTGATTAGATTTCCTCACAATTTACTCTCTTATCAAGGACATTTACGCAATTAGTCTTTTTTCCACTGGGCACAACCAGAAATATCTGTCATAGTCTGGTAGCAGTAGAAGCAGCCACGTCATAAAAAATGGCAACCACACACACATGGTTTTTCTCACTGACACTTGTCATCTTTCTTCACTGCCGACCACTTCATCATACAACAAAAATTTTGTTATTTTTGTTACACCATTTTTTTGTGGAACACCAAAGCTGTCAAAAATCACCCCAACCAAACGTTTAATCATAAAGAAAATTTACACATGCAGATATAAAAAAACTCCCAGTAATCTTTAAAGAGACCCCATCAACATCATCCCAAAGCAAAAATCTATCCTGTCATTTCCCTCTTTTTAACAGACAATTGTCCTCGCTGTCACTCCACTGACCACCACTAACTTCATCTTTGAACTGCTGAACTCGACAAAAATCATAACCTCACCATTAAACGACATTCACTTTTTTTTACCACTTTTCACCTGACCAAACTTCTGATTACTAATGGCAAAACAAAAAAACTGAAAACTGCAAACACCGCAGAAAAATTTCTCCCCTTCTCGTTAGTAGTGACACTGCGGTGTTTCTACCTGCCTCCTCTACTCACCTCATCATTATCATTTGCACACATGCACACTCTATTATGACCACCGTTCTTTTCGCAAATAAAAAATCTCTCCACCGAAAAACCAGAACAAGCAGTACAACCCTTTGCTGCTTCTCACTCACTCAAGCCAGTTTCATATGTGTCTGCTGCGTTGTTCAATCAAAATAAAACGAAAAAAAAAACATGTACATTTACAGCCACCACACACATATAAATTTTTTTATTCTTCTCTCTGCGAGAAAAAAAACTGGGCAACATGCTCAACAACTTAACAATGTGAGTACACAACTGAATGAAAAATACGGTAGTGGCGAAGGTGGCGGTGGAGGTTGTAGTAGATCAACTACACATTTTTTCCCGAGTGTGTGTGTCTACCTATTTACTACTGCATGAAGAGCAGCAGCAAGGAAAAACGCAATTGTTGCTGTTGCTGCTGCAGACAAAATTTTTTTCTTCTCTCTTATGTACTTCTTCTTCGTGCTACTTGTCATACAACAACAGAACCACATGTAGAAACGTGGCTGCTGTTGTACAATACTACAATTCGTAGCACCAATACCTGGTATCAGAGTACATCGCGAATAACATGGTAGTAGTGTAGTAGTTATATTTTTTCATTCATTCACGTAAACTTGTCGTAGGCAAGTTGTGCAGTCGCACACATATTTAACTGACAGCAGCATCAGCAACATCATCCAAGTCTGCATTATAACATATTTTATATGTACATATATAATTTCTTAGGACGAAAAACCAAACCAAAACGGCTACCACCACCACAACAACACCAGCAGCAGCACCAGCAAAAAGAAACAAAACCCCAAATGAAGACACCATGATGATGATGATAACGAAAAAAAAGATATATAAAAATGAACCATAATCCATTCACACAGGGAAAAACATATACTTGCCACACTGAGCACAGAACAGAAAAATATAATAAGGTAGTTTGTTTTCCACAAAAAGTGTTGGTTAAATGGGAGAACATGGTTAGCAGAAGAGAGGAACAAACATAAAGCACCATCATCATTCGTACCATCGTCATCATCAAAAGAACGATGGTGATGATGATGATGACGATGGTAAAGAGGACGATTTTATCATCGACGAAACTCAACTGAAAAGGGAGTGAGTAGTGGTAGTGAGTCGTTATAGTGGTGGAGAACAAACAAGGTATTGTAATTCATTTTTGGCTGCGAAGTATTAGCTTCACAATATGAGTAAGAGTACGTGTGTTATATATAACTAAAAGAAATATATTGATAGTAGAATCGAACGAACCTTTGAGACAAGGACAATTCCTCAAGGTAGCAGCTTGCAATTGAGAAAAAAGAAAAAAGATTTTTGTATACGGAGAGAATTACGTGTAAAATGGTTAAAATGTTATAAAGAGAATACAGCACGAGTTAGCGATCGAGTATAATGGTGGAATAAAATGTAAAGCATGGAGATGCCTTTGCAGCGCGATGTAAAGGAGAATATTAGAATGATGATGATGATGATGATAATGGAGTATTGAATGTAAACGTTGTTGTGTGTATGAAGATTTACGACGATGACAAGAAACAGGAACCAAGATGTGCACAAAAGTGAGTGGGATAGCGCGTTTTCATCGTTGCAGAGAGGTGTAATTCCATCGGGTGGCATCTTCTGCCTTCTTGGCTAGGGATGATGATTAAAAGGTGCGCAACAGCGAGAAAGGGAAAAAGTCAAGAGAGCACATAAACACACGCGGAGAATCGTGGTCATAATAATATTTGTATGGAGGTATGTCAGAGATTTAATTGAGGGGCTCTCTGTTTGGTGTGGATGGTTGATGGAATAATATTTATGGAGAATTTATAGAGGCTTATTATTATCCTGATTTGTCTGTCGGTGCATAACATGAGTTATGGTGGCAAACAAGGCTCGGCATTTATATAGTTTGCGGGGTGGTTAGTTTGTTGTTTGGTGCAGCGAGCGAATGAGGCAGAGAAGAGAAGATAGAGAGAGAGGGAGTAAATCATTAAAAAGTCAATGCAGATTTGCACAAAATAGCATGATTAGCGGGATTATTACACGTTTTAAAGGGCGCTGATGGTAATGGCTAAAAAGAAGAAAAATTGAATAAACAAATCTGTTTATACAACCCACGAATAGATTGCAAAAGAGATCGAGAGAGAGGAGAAGAAGAAGAGCACGAGCAATATTATGATTTGGGTAAAGTGGGGGGCGAAGAAGAAAAATGCGAAAATCAGGCATATACTACACGCTTTCTGCTGGCGGCTTTTATGGTTAACGAAAAATTCAATATTTTTTTTTGCTTTGGCTGGGCTCGAGGCTAAAAGGATATTTTTTGGGAGTCGATTTTAATGGGTATAGAGAATGTGTGTATAAGTGGCTATTGCGGGTGACGAGCATGTTGATGACGATGATGTCTCTACAAGGTCATCTATTATATTCGTCTGACGACGATGAACGAATGAAACATTAATAAACTTTCAATCAAATCAAGCAATGAGACGTGACGTGTGTGTGTGTTTGGATGTGTGCAAAGTTTATCTGAATAAAGTAGTCACTAGGTTGGAAGCCAAATAGCGTATAATTATCTGCAAAAAAGATGATAGGGATAAATTATTTTAGAATAACTCAATCACTCTGTTTGATATTGCCGAAAGGAAAGTCGTGCCACGAAACCAAAAAAATGCTATATTCACAGCAGCAACAGATCAGGGCTATTTAGTGGAAAAGATCGACAAGACCAATTGGACAACTCTGACAGATTGTGACTTGCACGAAGCAGCAAAGGCAAAAAAAATTATGTCTTCTTTTATAAACGACAAAAGCAGAGTAGCAACAGATATGCAGCGTTTTACCAGCAGAATTACAAGTAAACCGAATTATTTCACTATGAAATTATCAAGTCTGGTTATCTGTCGCTGTCTTCATTTCCATACGACAAAAACAAGCTTCCATTTAATTTTTTTTTCTTCGTCGTACCCCAACTTAGGTAAATTAATTTCCCCAAACATGAAAATTACTTTTTTCTTCTCTCCGCAGCTCCTCTTCTCTTTGGTGAACTTACAATTAGCTTGTCTTTGTGCTACTTAATGGGGCACATCTAAACTTAATAACTTTTTCTCTACCTCCGCAGCATATAAATCATTTATAGGTATTGTTTCATCCACCAAATGCACGTACACGCATTATAATAACGTTTTTGGTTTCAATCTACCACGTTCCTTAAGCAATCAACTTAATAGTGTGCCTACTCACATCATCATCCCCCTTTACCAGCGAATCCCATCTTCACAAAAAATTTACCTTTGTGGCAGCTGAAAACCTTAACAGTATACCTACACCCGCATGATCATCCTATCCGTCATCATTCTCGTAACAGGCGTAACTAACTTATTTATGATTACTGTGCGTAGTCTCGAGAAGAGACGATTACAAAAACACAGCAGAAACTCAATTCGGTCACCAAGAGATGTACGTATAAAACCGGCTCATTAAAAATCTGCTCCCTCCTGCATGCAGCTGCGTGTTCTGTTTCTATACTCTACTTTTTTGCCATTGCACTCAAACTACCTCTCTTTCTACACTGTACTGCCTGCCACTGGGGCTGTTCTCTCGTCTTTCTGTGCTTGAGCACATTAAAAAAGCAATTTGAATGCATAATACGCGTGTTATTTTAAAAAGCTCCTTTTAATGACTTCCTAAAGCGTTATGCGTCATCGAGCTAATGAAACAGCTTTAATTATGACTCCAATTACTTTACTGTCCATATTTGATTCCTACTACTGTGTGTGTGCTCAAGTTGTGCTTGTTTAGTCAGCGAGCTGAGATATAAAGGAAGATAACAGGAGAGAAACACGAGGAGCTGGGAAGATTCCCCCTGCTCTCTGGGAAGATTTTGTTCAATTCCTCTTTACATTTACTTTGCTGAGCAGTGTTTTATAATAATGCACATAGTAATATTTATTGTTATTACCATTTTGTACACAGATATATCCCCCTTCACACCACAGCGAATTAAAATGCTTTAAGATGTCGGACACTTGCAGTGTTACAGGCTAAAAATTAAGTTTGCTTAACTTTACTAATTCTCCCTACAAAACTGTTGCTGAGCTGGCATGAAAAACGTGTAAAGACAGTAGCTGCATGAAAAAAGCATTATTATGCTGTTTCAATGCTGGTGTAATTAAAGTTAACTAAATAGGTATTTTATTTTGACGAGATCACCATACGGGAGAAGTACTATGCAAATCCCCAAGCGAATCCTGGGCAATTTCACGTGGATGACCACCCGACACGCAGCAAGCAAACGGTAGTCAAAAGGAGGATGAACGGAAGAAAGAGGAAGGATGCGTAAATCTTCCAAGAGCAGCAGTATCGCCCGTATTAATGTGTGGGTAACACATGAGGAAATTAAGTAAAAAATATGAGAAATTTTTAACCGCCTGGCGCATCGTTTGACTGCTGCTGTGCTGTTATTGAGATTAACGAATTACTTACGATGACGAGGATGAGTTTGGTAGGTAAAAATGCAGAAGCTTGCAGCGGTAATGGCAATGGTAAATAACCTAATCCACATAAATTCTAATACACGCCGGGGTTTTAATGGTAACGGCAAGTCAATATACCAAGACAGCATCATAAATTGTTTGATTGACGGAGAGGATCACAAAGAGAATTCGCTAGACCCAGCTGATATTCGAGATCTTACGGGATCTTTTATTACAGCCGTTTCAACTGCCTTTCTCTGCCGTGAACTTGAATTTTAAAAGAATCCTTCAAAGAAAAACATAACGCACGCATCATCAAAATGCCAGTTTCCTTCGTGAACGACTACTTTATTTTATTGCTAATGTGCGGCTCACGAAAAAGTTATGGCCCTGCACTTCAGGCATCCATCTCATCTCTCACCAGTAAAAGCCTTCAATACATACTCCGCGTCTTTTCTAGTTTCCACACACACACGGAGCAGTAATGCACATGTGTCTTTCTTACGCATATTCTGCAACGACGACGTAAGTATAAATTTCCTCTTTCATTTAACGATTTTAATGTCGTGTCGCTGCTGCCGAACAGTAACAACGTTACCGATATAATAAAATGACGACGATGTTTCTTGAATATCAACGTCTTTCTTTAACATTTCTCTCTATCCCTCTATACTTTGCACGTCATTCGAATATCCATTCTGAAAATTATATGTCAGTACGTTTCTCAATATTGGTACAATTTTCCTTATGGATATGGTGACATAAGAAAACCCACCAAAAAGTTTTTTTGTTGCAAGTTGTTATAGTCAGGTAAAAAATTCCTTGCTGATGATTTCATCACCACGCACAAAAAACGACACCACCACTGCTGAATACCCTACCGTACTATCATCGCCAATTCAGACGGTGACAGAAAGAAAACTTTTTTTCCTTCCTTGTGTTGCCATCCCAGAATATTTTTCAACGATGTATTATTGTAGAGGGATAATGAAGTTAGCCCAAAAGGGAAAAAATGCACAAAAGTACCAGACAGCAGCAAAGGCACCAAAGGCAAAGAGAAATAAATAGAGAGGAGGATAAACAAAGTCAGAAAGGGAAGAAGGATGGAAAAGGAAACAATTCAATATTCTTCCTGAGCATCTCTCTCTCTCTACCCAAAACGTAGGGGATATGAAGAAGGAATGTAGTTACATTAAAAAGGTAATATCATCATCCTCCTCCTCTCTTCTGTTCAATATTTTACGTGAGCCGCAGTAAACGCACCACCAGAAAAGAAAAATAGAGAATTTTTTTTCTACAATTTCATCTTTCTCGTCATCTTTTAGTCGTCTCTATCTTTGCCGAGCTTTTATAAATAAGCTTTTGTGCATATGTGCAGTCTCGGCAGGAACCTCGTGTTATCTTTCAGAGTCAGAGTAAAACATATAATCTTATTCTATTCATTTTTCCCTCTAGCTCTCTACTTTTATCATAAACACGACGGAATGCGATATGTGTAGGAACATTAGATCTCTCTGTATTGCTTATTACGTAGCAGCAGCATTTCTGAAGATGAGAGATGAAGAGAAAGAATTCAATCTATAATTTTCTTTCGTGACTTGCGGTTTGCGGTGACCATTGTTTGTGGGACCGGTGTCGGTGGTGCGAAAAGATACATTTCAGCAAATTGAACAACACAGATCGTACAATCCAATTTACTTCACTGGTGTTGTTGTATGGGCTTGTGTGCTCAATGCACCACATTCTTTGGAAATGATAAAGGAAACAAGGCACGCTGATTAATATTACCATTTCCCTACCAACTCGTCAACTTGTTTCTTTAGACAGCCGCAAATCTGCAGCGTTGTTCATAATAAACATTCCTCTCGCATCTCTTGCCGTGGTTTACTGCAAAACGAAGAAGCATGTTCCTCATTGTTCCTTACTGTCCATCTTCTTTAGTGGAGATGTACCTCTACAGTTTGTCTGTTTGACCGAAAAAAACAAGAATGTCGAAACGGGGCTTTGATGCTCGTCCAAGTTCAAAAATTTGTTGATGCTACCGGTTAATCAAAAGATTTGGTTTTGACAGTTGCATGTCGCTGTCACAAGAAAATATCACGACCGGCAGACCACAGCGAATAGAGCAGGCACGGACACTGGCCATCATCATCTTTGTTGTCTCTCAGGGTTATCTTATAACAGTAGCCAACCACACCGCGTTTTCTTTTGAGAAAGTTTATACGAAAACTGCTCAGAAGTTGACGGTAAATGTTTTGCATATGAAATATGTTCACACACATGCAAGTTTGCAGCCAAAAATCTGTCGACGAGCCCGCATTCTGAATTCTGACAAGATAAATGCCTTCTACTGTGTAAAATAAAGGTTCACGACGACGATGAAGACGACGTTGCCCGCATAAAACATTCCTCTTTTTCTGATATCCTCCACCACCAGCACAACCCATACTTCTTTTGCTTTTTCTTCCCCTGAAAGTCCTCCCGATAACAGAATAGAACGGTGATATCGTTCCAAAACATTCCCCCTATTTTAGCTTGGCCTGTCTGCCTTTTTTCATTTTTGCCGTCACCCGCTACCACAATCTCTGGAGTTGTTGTTACCCGTTCCCCTTCTACTACTTTACCTCCTCAAAATCTTCAGAATTCGGCTCAGTGGTCATTGAGCTCGTAAAAATGGTGGGACTGCGTGTGAGATATTATTATGCTTTCTCATTTTGAAGTTTCTCCATTTTCCCTTTCGGTATTCCTTTCCCGGTAGTATTTCCAATGGGAGAGAAAGCTTCGAAAGCCGACAACAGAAACGTCCCCCAGTAAAAGCAATATATCAAAAACCAAAACGCACTTTTCCCAGGTCTTTTGGGGGAACGGAGGAATCCTGCTGTTTGATATTACCCGATGCACACTCTCTCTTTCTTTCTCCCTCTCTGTTACTTCCTTCGTGCGCTTACCTCCATTCCATTTTGGAAATGATATGATGATGATATGGAGGGAATTCATGACTACAGCAACGGAGGGGAGATCGAATGTATGGTAATACCACTGTGAGTTTTTCATTCAGACATACACCATTACAATTACGTGATTATGATGCCGACTCGACGCAGCGACGGTGTTTATTCACCTTTTCCTGAACAAACCGCTCGTTCTACAAGGAAAGTGGTGCCAACTCCATTTGGTGAAAAGCGAAAAGCTACTACTTCTAATCTTTAATGCAGTTTTCAAAACCCATTTTTCACTCGAGAAAGGCCACATTCTCTTCGAATGTCGACGCAGTTTCGTTTGTACAAAGTTATTAGTATTTTTTTTTACTTTAATTTCATGTTTGTTTTGTTATGTAGGTAGTTATACGTCTCTTGTGCTGTAAAAAGTTGAAGTAAGAATGTTTTTGGAATAAACTCTTTCCGCTTAGGTAATCCTGCCAATAAATTAATTTGTGTGTGTGTGTGTGTATTACATGCTCAATTTTCCGTTTCCCCTTTTACTGTTCACAGGAGTCACATTATGTTCTTAGAGAATTACCAAGTCTGTTTGTAATCAAGTTCAACACATTATCATTTTAATTTTTTTGTTACTAGCTTACCTTTTCTATTCCAGAGGGTAGCGTGGGTAGTGGAGAAAAGTCGGCAGTAACCATCTATGAGATCCGCCATACTTTCTGCTTCAGTTAGCGAGGGACATGTGATTGTGAGACACTCAGAAGCTCCAGAAATGCGTAGTTGAAGAAGGGCCTTTTTATGTTGCTCACACTCGGACACCAGCGTATGGATACTCTTGACTGCAGTGAAATCTGCTGCTTTAGTCGACTGAAACGTGCAAAAAATGTAAACATTAACATAACGTATCAAAAATACACAAAAACAATGACCATTGCACACATCCATAAGTAAAAATGCGTCAGCAAAAGTTTCGACGAAAACGTTCGTTCGCCGCAGCGGATATATTTTATTCCTGCATAAATATAAACCCATGATGCATCATAATCGCAGTGCAATATCCAAACGGTCACTCCGTCATCAGCAGACTTAATGAATCACCTTGTAATCCATATTTTCTTTGTTTTAAATATGACCCTTGCGGGCCTCCAAAAATTGCCGATGTCGAGGGTATTTCACCTCAACATGGCGGGGCATTGGGTAAAGTTTTCAACTAGCAATAATCGCACCTCGGTAAGAACCTCATTGGTTACGATATTGCCACTGCGCAGAGATAACTTGCACATACCTGCACAATAGCACCACTCTCCAACACAGCATGGCTGTACTTGCGACCGCTACTTTTGTTAGCATAATACGGCGTTAAATAATTATTTTTCTACAACCATTTTTATATCTAGTTATAGATCACATTTTAATTAATCATTTTGTGCATTCCAAAATATGTTTTAATTATGCTCGGTTAAACTATAATATAATTAACTTATTACAAACTCAAGAAGTTGTGAGAGCTGCTTAGATGCATCACATTTTTGTTTGAATACTGTTCGCGCGCTCCATCCTGGTATGCATAGCTAAGCTATGTATAAACCTCTCTCTCTCTCTCTCTCTTCTGTAACACAACACGTAACGTAGTGTGCTATGCATCACTACCAACTGCCGGCTCCCCTATCTTCCTGTCTTGCCTAGCTGACTAGTCGAGCCATCAAGTCTTTCATACATGTTGTATGGCATTTGTAAAATTGTAAAGCTGATGGAAAAGGTCTTGTGTTTGTGTTGTGTACATTTGCGCTAGCTTAGGTTTGCATTTGCTGATAATTTAGTTTTTTCTGCTCACACAGAAAAGTTTTAAATACCTATTTCAGTTCAACAAGAGCAAGATGCATTCTTTATGTGTGCTGTTTGTAAGCCGTGCCCACAAAACGTAGTCAACAAAGGAAAACAAGCATTTTGTTTATGCATCATCCTGTGTTTTTTTTTGAAGGAAGACAACAAGGCGACCGTTTTTTTACTCACTAGCTAACATTGAACTTTTATCATCATCATATCATTAGTAGACTTTTCTATATTCCTAGTCGAGCCTAAAAATGTGATATACGTAGACCTAAAAAGCTGTGCAAAGTTTGCAGCGAGCGACCAGCAACTTTTCACAATGTCCAGAGAGACAACCCTAGTTAAAAATTCCTAAAAGAAAACATCACATGCCACGTCCTGGCTAAATGGTTTTTAAAGGCTGATTAGGCATTTTCGCGTGTACTTGAAAACTAACAGAGTGGCAGTAAACGAGGAAAAATCGCGACTTGCATAACAATCAGGAGTACCACATGTATAATACCAAGCGACTGAGCCTAGGCCATTATGAAAAGAGCAGAAGAGAATGTAAAGTATCCACATACTGACGCGCAGGTACGCCTAACTTCATTCTTTGCCTGTTTTATTCCCGGCCCTAGCCCTAGCCTAGCTTCATTTTCTAATTGCCAATGCCAGTCGTGATTATCCCCAGCTGTGATTGCTTCAATGACATTCCACACGCATATCTGCCAGGTTTCAAAACAGTTTGTTTGTGTTCTCAAACAGTCGCCAAGAAATACACAAGCAGTAGTTTGTGTTTAGCAACAGCAAACAGACGGAGAGCGCCCACATTTTTACTCTTGCCTAACTGTCTGCCTAATACAATCAGTGAATCACCTAATGATGTTGCAGATGATGACGATGATGGCAATTGGCTCCTAAAATAAAAATCCACGTTTTGCCCCCCAGCAAAAAAAAGAGCCATCATCATCATTTCACCAAGAACAATACTAACAATACCTTATTCAAAGTTTCCCTTTTAAATGTCATGTACCATCACGATAATGTTCTTTTACGTCCATCTCTCCCTAAAAAAACAAGCAACTTTGTGACCCAGCCAGAGAAATATAAACGTGTCCTACAGCGGCCCCGTGTCACCTGTCAATTTGTTAGCATTGCAAAATACGCCTGTTCTCCTATTATTATTATTTATCTAAAAATTACCAGAGAGTTTTATCAAAACGCCACTAGCTGACGCAGCAGCTTTCCTCAGCGTGGGCTTTTCACGCCTCTGCGTGTGTGGATCCCCCGAAATACAAACTTGTTTACATTTGTAACATGACAAACTTACAGAGCCAACGTACCTGAATAATATAGAGGTTATGATATTGAAATTGCCACTGGCATTGCTGTTTAATTGCCCTAATGAACACAGCGTTTCACAAGAAACCAAGTGCACAACTAATCAGTATTTTTTATTTCACAGCTTGTGCACCACTTGCACTATTGGAACTCAACACTTTTAATTGCTTTAATTTGCATGCCTTCCAAATTCCTCTCTATTGTCACTTCATTTCCAATACAATATTACATTGGCAGTCACGACTATTTTATGGTTACGTTTAATTTACGAGCGACCCTGCCTAACACAAAACGAACGTGCCGTGCAAATGCACAAGCGGAAAGGATAAAATCTTTACCACGGCAGTTATAGTCGCCAACAGACAACTAATTGTGAAAATAATTGTAATTGTACACTACAAAATCTCTTCAATTCTCTGTTTTTTGTCAAGAAGCTCTTGTTTCTTGCGCTCTTTAAGCTAGCTTGTTTTGGTTTCTATTTTCACATCTTCCTTGGCCTACAACGTTCTATTTCGGGATTCCTCACGAAATCTCCTCTTCCTCTCTCGGAAAACAGGGAAGTGAATGGGAACACAAAGCTAGCACACCACACATCATATTATAATTCAATATCCCTTACATATTGTATGTACTATTTTTTAGTGTTTTTCTCTTTCCTTGAATCTTTCTCATCTTGTGACTCTGTGCACATTAGCGTGAACAATTTACATTCTCTCTGAGAAAATCAATGCTGAATGAAACATGCCCGTAGCAATGCACACTCTTTATCCATAGGCCACTACTGCATAAAATTCCGGCAGGCTTTTCCCCTTTTTCCTTCTCTTTAGCTCTCACTACGTCATTATCAAGTGATGCAACATACCGACACAAATTGATTCGTCCTTTCAGTCTGTGACGCACTACGGCCAAAGCGCTTCTATTCTTCGAAATTTTACCGAGTTTTGTAAGTCTAGCTATACGGTTGTAATCTCTCAGATGATGGAGCCATTGCGTGGG